>CAJNDT010000779.1:1916480-1928980 GCA_905221615.1 Symbiodinium sp. CCMP2592
TTTACTTAAAGGATCATTTCCGAAAACTAGGGGTACCTTAATTTGGGGTCCTTGTAATAAGGACCCTACTATTCAGGGTACTATAAGGGATCTATGGGTGTTTAGGGTTTTACTTAAAGGATCATGGGACTCAGTAACTAGGGTTATACTTCAAAGGGCTCCTTTAAAGGGGATCTATAGGGGTTCTGCTATAAGAGGGGGTTTAGGGTCTACTTAAAAGGATCATGGGACTTAGCAACCAGGGTTATAAAAAACCGGTAATTATACTTGTAAGTACTTATAACCCGAATTAGGGGACTTATAACCTTACTTACTAAATCCCCTGATCCTCCAAGTAGGGTTTATGCACCAACAACACCACCACTTTTCGAGACACCCAAGCTCAAGCCTTGAAGCCACCAATGGCTGAACCCTACACCCCGAAACCCTAAAGCTGTTCTAACATAGGGACCTTAACAATTAGAATAGGGTTTTGATGTACATCATATATACTACAGATATCATAAGGAACCCACCCCAAGAACAGTATTGGTAACTGTCCCTGAAAGCCCAACCCGATGCCTCGATCCAGGGTTTAGGGTTTAGGGGTTTAGGGCAAAGGTTCAGGGTTGAGGGTTTAGGGGTTTAGGGCAAAGGTTTAGGGTTGAGGGTTTTTAAGGATTTAGGGCAAAAGTTTAGGGTTGAGGGGTTTAGGGGTGTAGGGTTTAGAGCTTTAGGGGTTTAGGGTTCGGACTCCTGTCTCGGAAAACCCTGAAGGCTAAGCCAAAAAAAGGCAACAGAAAAAGCCTTGAAGCACTAATGTAGGAATCTTAATAATTATGTATATTTGGGTGTTCCTTAGTATAGTTATAGTAGACCCTATTCTAGTTATGAAGGCCCATATTCCTGTAAGCCTTGTGCTGACAGATTCCTGCTTTGGCAGATCCAAGCTCTGCACAAAAAGCCCTGCAAAATCCCCAAACAACCTGGCTGCTCGGCCATAAACTCTAAGTCATAGGGACTTTTAGGGGGGTAGGGGGAGGATCTATTCAAAGAAGTACAGTCCCGTACCCCCCTCCCCCTTGCCCCCCTAAGGGTAATGATGACTAAGTATCGATGTGTAAACGGCTTTGGGTTTAGGGTTTAGCTAGGGTTTGGGGTTTAGGGTTTAGGACGTGTAAACGGCTTGGGGTGTAAGGTTTACTCTAAATCCTGACCCAACATTATCAACCCTCATCCCACAAGCGCGGCAAGCAGGGTGCAGAGCTCAGTCGTCATCACTCGGCCGAAATCCAACCCCGAGGAATGATGATGACCACTACGACCTTGAACAGCCCTACCGTATAATCAATGCTCTCAAGAATTAAAAACGCAAACCGCACACCCCTTTGAAACATCTATGAAACTCTACAAAGCGTTGTCGAAGCCCGGAAATCCTTGCGCAAGATCTGTAATCTGTAACGCCCCAAACAAGCTCTGATAGAAACGATATTGCAACGACCAAACCCCTAAACACCCAAACCCTTTACCCCGAACCCCTGAAACTCTAAACCCTAAACCCTAAATACCCAAATCCTAAACCCCAAACACCTGGGCCTCTCGCAGTGGAGCCTTGTGAGGTGTAGGACTCGATTCCGGAGGCTGAGTCCTTCACTTTATGACATAGAAGTATAAAGGGTAATTGCTGAAGGGGCCCTATAGGATTTTCATCTGGTGTTTTAGGGGCTTGTCCCCTCTACATAAAGTATTATGAGGCTTTACTTTGCTTTCAGGGTTTCGGGGTTAGGGTTCAGAATTCAAGCAGCCCGTAAAGCAACCCGTATCGTGACCCGAAAAAGAAAGCGTTCCTTGTCTGAGGAAGGTTTTGGAGAATTACATGGCGCCCACAGCAAGGCTTGTCAGGAAGCAAGACGTATCAGCATCCTGGGTTCAGGAATGTTTTCGCCAATAACATTGCCACAAATTCCAGAGCAATTTCGCCCTGACTGACGGTATTTTTTGTCTTGACAGAATAAGAACAGGTCAATACTCCCCACCCTAACATTTGGGCTTGTCTGACAAGATAGGTGCAGGCTTTTGGTTTCAATCTTTTGCATTTCCTGCTAATGGATCCAAGAACATACACACACAAGTCTCATCCAGTTACTGTTCATTCACTACTAATCATCTGTACTTGTGGAACATGTCTTGATGTTTTGAACCAAAACTGAAATAGTGCTTAATGAACGCAGCCGCAAGTAAGCGGGCGAGAGTAGAAGCAGCGCCGAACCGATGATTAGACACCGCACCTGCGTAATGCAGTAGGTAATGTGCAAAAACACTCATGTTACATTTAAGGTATATCCAAGAAGTTTTCAAGTTTTCAACTCCCGTATAAACGAGGTCAGCGAGTGTTTGACTGCCAACCTGCTAGTACTGTGCGAAAACACTCATGTTACATTTCAGCTATATCCAACAAGTGTTCAACTACTGTAAACTAGACCAGCGAGTGTTTGATTGCCAACCTGCTAGTATTCACGTAACTGGATTTCAAGCGTTATTTCATGAATACTTACTCAACATCCTGTTAGACGAATCTTCACAGGTGGCTGCTGTAGTAAACTACTTAGGTTGGTAATAATGAAAGACATCGTACTGAAGCTATGAATTATTTACTTATATTGGGAACGAGACAGCAATAAATGCGATCTGTGCAAGTAAGATTTTCATTTTCAAGGCAAAATCATACACGTTATATACATAGCCTGACGTAAATACAAAGTTTTTGAATTGGCGACACATTCCTGGGCCCAACATCATCACGGAAGGGTAACTCAAGCTATCCAGTTCCTCAACATTGGTTGAACCATGACTAACTTCGAAATGCATCAGATTACCCACTGTCCCGGTATATATAAATGAGCAAGATGTCAATCTCAAACTGGGTTCTGACATGTTGTAACACAGACATCAAAAGTTGAACGAGTATCAGATAGCTACAGATTGTGGATGGTTTCCTTGCGTTAGATGAGACGCAGTATTACGATGTTGAACTCGTATAACCCAGTACTAAACCACTAAGCGGCACCAAGTAGGTATCAGCCGAAAACTTAGAAAAGGAGTTCTACAAGCTTCAACGTCAAAAAGACTAGTTTCTTGATGGGGTTAGACTTTAGACCTTGGATTTTGAAAGTGCTCCAAACTCCAAACCCCAAACCCTAACCGTTAGGTTTTTTGGGTTTATGGTTGATAGAATTTAAGGTGTTAGGAATCAGTTTTTTAAGACCCGCTTTGACAAAAGAGCTTAACATGCGTTGGCGTTTGATACAATGCCGGCGCAGGGCTCAGACTTATGGCTTCTTTCGGTTTCAGGGTTCAGTTCGGCCTGAACCCCAGACCCTATAATGTATAGGGGCCTTAATGATTAGAATAGGGCTTGGAGCTCAGTATACTACAGTTTGAATAAGGAGCCGCCAAAATAGTATGGGTAATTATTAAGGCCCCTACATTATACCCCGTCACGATTTGGAGCGTTTAAGCTGTCGATGTCTTCTTGGGGCTTGAAGAATTCAGGGCTTGAGCGCCCGGTCAAGGGTTTGCTGTAGGAGGTGATGTAGAGTATGGTTTATATTACTAGTATCCCCATAATAAAACCCAATACATACACTCACCAAAATTCAAAAGGAGCCCTATCTACACTCACCAAAATGGTAATATAAGCCCTACTTCATGTAGCTTAGTCCGCATGCTTGGGATAAACAATAAGGCGGTCAAGCGCCGAAAGTGCCACTATTGAGGAACTAGGCAAAGGTGCGATCAAGACAGATAGCCCACTGCCATGGTTGCACGTGAGGATTCTGAATGATTCTGAGCTAGGACCCATAAACTGTGGTCGATTGCAGCACCCGGGAGTTTCCAAAACTACGGGGCCTGATGAGGAACTCTTATTGCAACAGTGCGCCTCGACTCGGTACTGATGCCCTTCAAATGGCCTCAGGTGCTCTGCTTTCCAGCACATCATGGGAGGACAGCGTACCCACTTAGCCTGGGTCTGGTGCCATATTCCGGAGCGGAGCATGTGGGGTAGTCCAGCCGGCAACACATTGATCTCCTCCGGTGCCGCGAGCATCTCGATGGACGTGCACTCCATCAGCTCCGGCAGGGTAAGCTTCGTGCTGACGTAGTCATCAGCATACATCTGGAGGGTGGGTGGGTGGAGGGTGGGGGTCAAACGACGTCCCCGAAATCCCGACATAACCTCCTAAATCCTAAACGCCTAAACTCCAGCCAGGACTCCCAAACTGAATACGTTCTTATTGTATGTCATAGTGTATTCGCGTAGGGGCTATAAGAGAATAGTTTAATTAACCAGTCTATCCCCTGTACCGGCAGCTCACAGATACCCTGCAATGAAACAACCCAGCGCCGACATCAGATCCTCCTAATCCTATCCACCGACCTGGTCGTCTGGGCTGAGGAAGATCTTGTTCCTGCGGTTGGCGCCTGCACACAAGGCGGAATGTGGAACTGGGCACCAAGCGAAAAAACGCATTGTTTCCATTGCAGCTAGGGGCGTTTCACACGACTAAGGAAACAACGACTGAAAAGGGACCAAAGCAAGCAACAAACAACTGCAGTCCGATGACCCATGATCGGCAACAAAGAAACCCAACCGACCAAGCAACCAAAGAACCAACAAGCAAGCAAGCAAGCAAGCAGACAAGAAAGCAGGCAAGCCACCGACCAACTAACCAACCGACCAACCGGGCGGCCGGGCGGCCAACTAATCACAACAACAGCAGCAACAACAACAACAACAGAAGCAGCAGCAGCAGCAACAGCAGCAACAGCAGCAGAAGCAACAGCCACAGCCACAGCGACAGCGACAGCGACAGCGATAGAGACAGCAACAGCAACAGCAACAGCAACAGCAACTGCAGTGACAACAACAGCAACAGCAACAGCAAAAGCAATCAGAGCAGCAGCAACAGCAACAGCAACCTCAACAGCAACAGCAACAGCAAACGCAACCTCAACAGCAACAGCAACAGCAACCTCAACAGCAACAGCAACAACAGCAGCAGTGGCGAGCATCAACATCAAGGACAAACAGAATTGTTGCCAATATCCTTATCACCCTTCGACCTTTGCAATCGATAACCTTACAAAAGTACCATGAACGTCAACATCATCACGACCATGGCTATCACAAGCATTGCCAACGTCGCCCTCATGATTTCGGGCCTTTGCTTCTCGAGTTTAGTAACTCCTTGGAGGATCATGGGACTTAGTATGTAGGGTTTAGGGATCCTGAAACGGGATCCTTCAAGGGTTCCTTAAAGGGATCTATAGGGTTTAGGGTTTAGGGTCTACTTGGAGGATCATGGGACTTAGTAAGTAAGGTTATAAGTACCTTCATTGGGGTTATAAGTATAGTTACCCTAATTATAACCCAAGTTACTAAGTCCCATGATCCTTTAAGTCAGCTCAGTTGAACTCGAAGTTGGAATGCTTTCGCCTGGTTTCAGGGCTGGCAGGCGCAAGGTATGGTCAGCACGTGCCCTGTGCTCGGGTTCGACTAGGAATTCACAAAACCTGGTTTGTAGCAGGGTTCTGGATGCTCGCTTGCTAGGAGCATCCTTGCTCAAGACGGAAATTGCCGCCACAGCTTCTGGCCTGCATGCTACAGAAGTCGGACACGCATCCACCCTCTCATAACTCGGTGCTGCCACACCAATGCAATGCATCTGCAAACTGTGTCCCGAGAATTCCGTCAGAGACCGGCTACAGATAGAATGGTTACTATGCCTACATGGGACCAGTAATTAACCTCCTACACAAGAAACTGGCCTTCGATTCCAGGGCACTTATGAAAACCGGAACGTGAACAACAAGCATGCCTGCAATGCAGATAGCCCCTCGGAGGGGTAGGCCTGCGAAGTGAACAAATTAGACGAAGGCCTCTGCAGGTCTGCAAGCCCTGAGCCCACAATCCGACGACCTAAAGACTTTAAACCCAAAGCGTCCAAAACTAATCGATTTTAACTAACTTATCGACCCGATTCCGAAACACAAAACCCCCAAACACTAATCCTAAACCTCAAACACCAAATCCCGAACCCTAAACCCCAACGTCATGCCGAAACCCTAACCCTAAACCTTAAATCACAAACCCCTCTGAATCCCTAATCCCTAGACCCTAAACCCTACAAAAAACCCGAACCCGCAAACCCTAAATCACTAAAAGCCCCTGTAGATCCCTTATAGTACCCTCATAGATCCCTTATAGTAACCCTTATAGATCCATTCAATGGAACCCTTACAGTAACCCCTCAAGTTTCGGCCTGGAAGAGGCTTCACCGGTAGATCCTTCGTGGGTAACTCAGCTGCCATCTTCACCTGGGAAGATTTGCCGCGCAGGGGTTCAGGGGTTTTGTTTGTGGCAGTTTAGGGCTTAGAGGTCGAGGAGTTTAGGGGTGAGGGTTCAGGGTTTAAGGTTTAGGGTTTAGGGTTTAGGGGTGAGGGTTCAAGCTTGAGGGTAAGTTTAGGGCCCCTTCAGGGTTTAGGGTTGTGGGTTTAGGGTTTGAGTTTATGTTTTTGGATGTGGGGTTTAGGGTTTGGGTTTATCTTTGTGGGTTTAGGGTTCCCAGAGACTCCAATATCCTTTAACGAAGGAGCATAGCTCAAATTGAGGTAGGACCCCTGTAATGATTTTGGGTATAATCTTACATTAAGGGATATTGGAGTCTCTGGGTTTAAGGCTTCGGGCTTAAGGCTTGGGGTTCAGAGCTCCGACTCCCTTTTTGGGTGGGGTCTACGAAAAGTAATTGGGTAGCACTCTAAATGAGGGTCACTTTTAAGGTCCGCAAAATAGTACGGCCACCCCGAAAAATCAGACCCCAATCTAGAGAATTACCCAATCCAGTGTTTAAAGCGGAGCTTGAGGTTTTGAAGAACTGTGCTGTGCTCCACCAGAGAGCGCCAGACTCAACTCAGCTCAGCAAGCACCGATGACAACCGAAGTGCCATGCTGAAGTCAAAATATCTTGCCTCTGGGTGATACAGCACTGCAGCACGTTGGTGCGTTGAAGTTAGCCGAATACGTTTGTTCCCGTGAGTTCTCAAAATCTTCAGAAACACGTGCTGGCAGAGCTGCCGAGTGGAAGGATGTCATCACCCCCTGCGCGTTCCGACAACTGAATCTGAAACAACCGGGGCCCATGCCAGAAAAAAACGGTTTCCTCAAAGCCCATCCAAGACCGCACGGACACTATCAACATGTGAAGACTTGGAGCTTACAGTCGTGGCGGTGAACATAGGGGCCAAAATGATGAGAATAGGGTTTTGGGGCCCCGGGTAGTCGAATTGTAATACGGAAGCCCCCAAATAGTATTGGTAATTATTGAGACCCCTATAGTACATATACTATAGGGCTAATCACCCAAAGACTTAACAAATAGTTGGCGTTTTTTCAAGCTCTTGCTTGCCTACCCTAAACCCTAAACCCTAAACCCCAAAACCCTAAACCCTAAACCCCCCCCCACCCACCCACACTGTCCGGGTTCTGGACGTCTGCCCAGCCTTCCCCCTGGATCTGAATCGCACCAGTTTGGATCTGGCTGGGTTCTGGTTATTTTGTTGTGGTTTGGGATTTGCGCTGCAGGATTCAGGGTTTTTGGGTGGTCTTTATGATTGTAGTTGCGGTTGTTCTGTTGCAGCTGCTGATGCTGTATGTGCTGCTGTTTCTGATGCTGCTTCTGCTGCTTCTGCTGCTGCTGCTGCTGTTGCTGTTGCTATGCTGCTACTTGTTGTCGCCGGGGGGAACGGGAAGGGTGTGCCCTCCCCGCTCTGTCCTGTGTTGCCACTCGGCCATGTCTTGTTTGTTCTGCGCCGCTGCAGGCACCCTCCGCCAGCTCCCCACTCAAAGCCCCCTTCTCGTCCAATTCCTCGGCCAGACCCTTCCTGTCCCTACTAGTAACTAGTACTAGTACGTGCTCGTGCTCCGAACTCCGCCTCCGCAGTCCGAAACACCAAAACCCTGAACCCTAGGCCCTGATAAGAATCACATTCCCCAAACCCGAAAACCGACAAATCCAGGTTACAGCCTGCAATGTGCTATAAAACCATACAGCCCTAAGCCCTTACTCCTATTCAAAATCCTGCCAAGCCCAAATCCTGAATCCCCGATGCCAAACACCGAAACCAAGTAAACGCAACATGTGCCTCTTCGAAGACAGGGCCCCAGCAAACCCTAAACCTCTTGAACCCCAAATCCTCGAAGACAAGGGCCCCAGCAAACCCGGGTTCAGGAACTGTGGAATCGTACGCTTTCTCCGATACCTGCCAGGGTTAAGCCGAAGTCTTCATGAGTTTCTTTACATTCATGATGTGGGTAGTTGTCAAAATTAGGGTCCCTTTTTGGAGCACCCTGAATATTAGGTGCCGTACTATAATAAGGACCCAAAAAAGGACCCTAATTTTGACAACCACCCATATGGTTAACAGGGTTTAGGGTTTAGGGTCAGGGTTTTATCGTTTAAGGTTAAGGTTTAGGGTTTAGAGTTTTGGGGTATGTTACAACAATGCTGTAATAAGGTAGAAGGAAGCCGAAGGAACAGTATCACTAATTGCCGAGGCCAGGATTTTGGGGCAGTGGGGGCGGGTTGGCTCGACGCCCTTTGCAATTTATGAAGTGGCGCTTTCTTCGCGCACGGGAGTCCAACAAACTAGTCACACCATTTTCTTTTAAATTTGGAGCAGAATCTATATACGCACAAACCGATTCTGATCAATACGGCCCCTGCAGAAAACCTTTCAAAACCCGAAACAACCAAAAGAAATCCCTATAACACCTGGTTCACAAACTGCACAACCTTGCAGCATCCTTTGAATTAAAGTAGAAAGGGTTACCAAAGGGACTTAACAGGAGTTTAGTATGGTATAGGGGCTCTCATTATCAGAATAATCGGGTATTGTGCTGTAAAAACGGTTTGACGGCTTGCCCTAAACCCTACAGTTCCAAAGCCTAAACCGGAGGCTCGGGCTCTTTAAGTCTTAGGGCTGAGAGGTTTCAGGCCTTAGCGACTAGGGTTTGAGAGTTCGCGGGCTCAGGGTCTTGACCCCACAAGAAGCGCAGACTTACGGGCTACCCAGAGAGCCCAATACCCCTTAACTAAGGAATATAGCATAAATCATGATATGAAGCCCCTTTTGATTTCAGGTACATTGCTTAATTAAGGGGCATTGGGCTCTCTGGGTACTTAAAACCCTAAACCCTAAACCCTAACTTCTTTACTGCTTTTGACACCTCAGGGGGCAGAGAAGACCCTACACACACCTCACGATCTTTGGACCCCCAGAAGGAGCCCAGCCCTCCAAAGCCAAAACCCAAGTGTCCCAAACCCTAACCCAGTACCAGATGCCCGCTACTAACCCCAAGTACTCCAAACCCAAAGTACCCCGAACCCCAGACAGACCAAACCCCGGTACCGCAGCATCCAAACCCCAACGTAAAACCCGATCCCTGCACACGAAGCAAGCTCAATAAACCCTAGCTCAACTTCAACATGAAAGCCTTTATCCCAAAACCTAAAAGCCTTAAGCCCTAAACCTGAGAACCCTAAACCCTAAACTTAAAAAACCCCAGGACCTAAAACCTAAGAAAGCTGAACCTAAACGCCTGAAACCCTGAACTTAATAATCTAAAGCTAACGGCCATGCTGAATCCTAGACCTAAACACTCTAAACCCTTGCACTTCGACAGGGCGCCATAGGCTTCAGAAGCTCATCCTTTCCATGGGCGAAGTTGCACCGCTTGCCCTAGCATGGTTTAGGGTCTGGGGCTTTGGGCCTTACGGTTTGGGGTTTAGGGTTTGGGGTGTAACGGTTTAAGAGTTAGAGGTTTAGGGAAGCTTTCGGCCTGCCGAGATGGATTGATTGCTTGATTGGCTGATTGATCATTGATCGATGGAAGGAAGGAAGGAAGGATGGATGGATGGATGGATGGGTTGGATGATTGGTTGATTGTTTGACTCTTTGACTGATTGATTGATTGAGTGAGTGATTGACTGATTGAGTGAGTGAGTGTGTGAACGAGTGAGTGATTGATCGGTTGATGGAGTCTGACTGGTTGATTGATTGGCTGATTGAACGGATTCATGGATTGACTGACTGGTTGACTGTTTGACTGATCGATTGATTGACTGATTGATTGATTGATTGATTGAGTGAGTGAGTGAGTGAGTGAGTGTGTGAACGAGTGAGTAAACGAGTGAGTGAGTGATTGATCGGTTGATGGAGTCTGACTGATTCATTGACTGGTTGATTGAACGGATTCATGGATTGACTGACTGGTTGACTGATTGACTGATTGACTGATTGACTGATTGACTGATTGACTGATTGACTGATTGACTGATTGACTGATTGACTGATTGACTGATTGACTGATTGACTGATAGACTGATTGACTGATTGATTGATTGATTGATTGATTGATTGGATTTGATTTGATTTGATTGATTGATTGATTGATTGATTGATTGGATTTGATTTGATTTGATTTGATTTGATTGATTGATTGATTGATTGATTGATTGATTGGTTGGTTGATTGATTGATTGATTGATTGATTGATTGATTGATTGATTGATTGACAGAGGACTGATGACCGATGCGCTTCGACGGATCCTCGCTAAATGTCGGATAATGGGGCTCTCCATGAACCCATTTCCACTGCAAGTACGTATTCCCAAACTCCCCCGGCTCTTAAACTTCACTTCACTTGCAACCTAAATCCCAACGGAGCTGAGGCGGTCTTTCGTCGCCGCGACCTATCAATGGCGCCCCCAAGTCCGCCGCAAATTCATCAAACGACGGATCCGCCGTCATCAGGATCTTGGGAATGCCACGAAGAGCAAGATGTACCCCGGTAGCTCCCAAAGACAGGCTGTGCGCCTCGTCTATAACGGCTACAGTGTCCGCTCCGTTAATCCAGCCTTGGCGGGACAAAGTTTCAATTCGGTCGCCGGTAGCATACAAAAGGTCGCATTCCCTGTCGAATTCAACCTCGCGGCGCCGGACATCTCCGGTTGTAAAAGCCACTCGAAGGTAGCTGCTCTGCTGCGCCACAAACTCCGCAGGATTTCGAGCGTTAGCCCTCGTAGGCTGATAGCATACAACCTTACGGCCGGACATCAGCGCCGCGACTGTTGGGGCACCGATGACGGTTTTTCCGATACCGGTGCGCGCCTTGACACATGCACATTCTGCGCCAGCTCCAAGAGCATTGCATGGCCCAAACCCCAAACCCTAGCAGCCCTAAACCTTAAACTCTAAACCCCGAAACCCTAAACCCTGAACCCCCATGGCCCAAACCCCAAACCCTATCGGCCCTATAATAAACCCTAAACCCCAAACCCCTAGACCCTCAAAGTCCATGGACCAAACCCCTAAGCCGTGACTTAGCTGGGCTTCCAGTGAACTCTACAGCTGGAGTTCGGAAGGGCGAACAGATCTAAATCCAAAGCTCTGGGTTTTGGGCTTAAGGCTTTATAGGACTAGGGTTTCGGACTCTTTATTAAGGTTTTGGGAGTTTAGGATTTAGGGCTTTATTGGATTAGGGTTTAGGACTTACTTCGAGGAGTTTAGGGTTCAAAATTTGGGGCTTTAGACCCTTCGACCTGAAGCTGTGAGGACTACGACTTTTTGGCAGCGTCCCCAAACACTCGTGCGCGAAGCCCTCAAACTGCATTGTATTACATTGTTATAGATCCTGTCATATGGTGGTATGGTACTATACTACATCATAACCTAGTATCTTATATAGTATGCTACTGTATGGTTGCATGTCATTTACATCGTCGTATGTTGTGCAAGGGTTAGGGGTTTTCGACATAAAAGTACGGCTGTCGGTCTGTGCGCTGGAGGGTTCAGGAAGTCCGGGACCTCCAGAGGTTTACATAATATGAGAAGTGTTCCTTCAGCGACTTTAGGGTTTGGGGTTTAGGGTGGGGGGTCTCAGTGCCATACGTGGAGGCTCATGGGACTTAGTATCTAGAGTTATAAGGTGCTCCTTACAAGGTTCCTTAGAGCAATCTATAGGGTTGAGATAATGTTGATATGTTAGGTACGGCCCCCATACAGTAAGAGTCTATAATAGGGCTACTATTAAGGTCCTACCATATCTATATTATGAATATTATTCCACTATTACTGAGTGGGGGCCGTACCTAATTGATATGATACAAAATCCGATCATCTAACCGACTATAATGTAATATAGTGAAGAACAGAAAAACAAAGGTTTCGGGCTTACGCTGTGCGCTGGGTTTTCACTGACGGCTGTCTGCATTCCCTCCTTCTTCTAATACCGCGCCCCTGCCCGTAATAAGGCTTCTTTCTTGCGCCTCAACTCCAGTCACCACGAACGGGATATGCCATGCAGATTGAATTCTTCTTTCTCCAGCCGAGTATATTCAAAGAGAAACATACAAAAACCGAAAGCGAATCCACACTAATATAGGGGCCTCAATAACTACCTA
>CAJNDT010000779.1:1931480-2153980 GCA_905221615.1 Symbiodinium sp. CCMP2592
GCGAGCTTGAGAATCTCAATGGTTTAAAGGAACCCTTACAGTCTTACAGTAGCGTTAACCTTATATCAGGCTGGTGGGTTGTAATCGGGGGTCCCCGGCGACTCCCCATCCCACTCGAAACTCGCGGATCAAAACCCTGACCGTCTTCTGCCAGGATTTAAGGGTTCCATGCAGGGACTATAAGAGTTTCTGGCGAGGCTTCGGTATTTCTATAAGGATTCTATAAGGCCTCTCCAAGGGTTCTTCAAGGGTTTTGGGGTTTAGGGTGCATTGAGCTTGAAGGATCGGGAGCCAAGTAAGTAAGATTGAAATCCAAGAGGGGCTTCAATGAGTCCAATGGCCTGTTGTGGACTACCAGGGACTGAAATTGGAACCACCCGAACATGCCCAACACACTTTTGTCGGTGGCTCCTCCGTGTGAGCGAAGAAGCACGTGTCACCTGGCACGAGTATCTTACAGAACCGGTCACGGACTGTGAACAATCGCTACATATGCGATGTGAGTCATGTACACGTGTGGACGACTCTACGTACATACATGCATGTGTGGGTATGCGTATACATATATTTGTATATACATATATATATATATATATATATATATATATATATATATAGACTTAATATAGAAGTAAATACATGTATATGCAGATATAGATAGATAGATTCTGAAAAAGACATATATGAACAGATTTGTTGTGTACATGCAGGTACATGCATATAATACCATGCACACACATCCACCCGTCCACTCATACGGCAGTTCATCCTCCCACGCATGCAGGCACGCGTGCACACACCACAGACGAAACTGCACATGCATGTACTAATTCAAATACGCAAGCAAACACGAATAATACAAACACGCTGATGCATGTTTACATATATTGGCAAGACGCTTCAACTCTCTTTTCCGGCAGTTCGCGTCTACGTTGTTCCGAGTCTCAGGTTAGATCGAACCTTATGCATAATGTTGAAGAGTTATCGCAAAGCGGCTAAGTCGCCTCTAAACACTCGAAACTAGCAAATATCGCACACAGATGTCTCGATACATATACCCGCACTAAACTTAACTTTCAACTTTACACCTTTGCGAAACTGTGTGTCCGGTGGGGCAATGAAGCCTAAAGACTATCCAACCCACAAGCCTTGAACCCAAAAACCTGCCTTAGAAGATTTGTGGCTTGAGCCGCCGCTATGAAGCTGAGGCAAGCTCGTGCGCACTTGCATTGTTCAAAATTTTCGACAACCCTCACAGAAAATGCTCAAATCACTACTCCTGGGTTGCGGGCTGGTATGCATTTTTCTGGGGTCTGGGTCCGTGCCACATGTAAATCTGCGCCCAGAGACGCGAATCCTAGACCCTGGAAACCTTAAACCCCAGGCCCTGTATCCAGAATATGCTATACCCGGCAAAAACTTTGACCATAATGTACTGTAGCCCTACGCCCCAACCCAGGATCGTCTTCGCACTGTCGACCCGCAGCCTCTCTTGCAAGCCCCGAGCTCGAAGAACTTGCACATTGTTGTCCGGTACCTGGGAGCGCCCGAAGAGGCGGTTTAGGGTTTTGGGTTCAGGGTTAAGGGTTTAGGGGGGGCCCTTGACGCAGCAAGGGCCAAGGGTTTAGGTTCCACGGTGCATGGCTGAGAACGGTTGAAAGCCTAGGACCCCAACAATAAGCCTAGGTTTTTGCGGCTCCGTATCTAGCTTCTATACGCAAGTATGTGTGTAGATATCTATGTGTGTATATATATGTATATAAACTTATCTGCGTACTTTTTCAGTTATTTATGATTTTATGTGCATGTATATTTTCATTTAAACATTTCGTTGCTGAGAGGTGATATTGCAATATACTAAATTGCGATGATAAGTTACTTTATCCTGTGTCACACAGCTGCATCTTCTAGTACTACATGTTTTGGTATTTTAGACTGTGCTATACTATGTTATGTTGTGTTAAATTATACCATATATATATATATATGTATATATATATACATACATATATATATATATATATATATCGCACTAAACTACGTGTTTGCTCTAGTACACTATCTAAACTTTGTATACAGTGTACAATTTCAGTATTGTGACAGGAATCCGCTGTGCTTGAAGATGTTGAAGGTCTATTCCTACATATGATGTTGCCGTGTTTCATATTAAACTACATTCGACTTAAACTAGAGTAGATTGGTTTAGATTAGGTTGAACTTTATTGTCATTACTGTTATTGCTACGGTAAATGCTACTATTAGTATGCACATATATACACCTGCGAAATATAGTTCCATGTTTCTTCGAAAAGAAGTGGGTTTCAGCAGGCTTGGACCCCAAAGCAGGGTGAATTTCTCAAAGAGTCTGGCATTTAGGACTAGACCTAAGCGTAACCTAGGAACCAAAAAGGGTGCCCTTTTTGGTTTAAAGGGGATTATAAGGGAACCTAAACCCTAAAAAAGGGAATAAAGGGCCTGCTCTGGTCCTAGGAGGAGCCACGGTTAGGGTTTGGGGTCCAGGCTTTAGGATAGCCAAAGTGCTCAGCAGTGAAAAGTCTCCCCAGCGAGCAATCAAGCACTCTCCAGGAGTTTGCGATTCAGGGTTTAGGCTGTGGAAACCTAAATCTGCACCCCTAAACCCCTGCACCCTAACCCCGAATCCCCTAGACTAGACCCTACACCCCAATACCCCAAAACCTTATACCCGGTGGTTGGCTGGAGGTGGAATTAAGGGGCCCCAAGGATTCGAAGAGGGTTTTACAATTAGCTCCTGAACTGCTGAAGCGGTTTAGCGTAGGGGCCTTACACAGCTGCTTCGGGTATAATATTAATATAACTTTAGAGTTGCAATAGAGGCCAGGGGATTAGGAATACTAGTTTTCGCCAGTACTAAGTTTTACGACCTCGTAGCTGCGTTTAAGCCAGCACTACAGTGACTACAGTGGTCGGGGACAATGAGTAAAGACATCCCCTTGTTGCCTAACTCCGCAGCATGTTCATTTTAAGGAGGAGCTCTATCAATCGGCGCACCCGTTCTGCCTTAAGTAAGGAGCTTGTGTGAAGGAGCCCTGTTCGAATTTACGGCGGAGCCGGATAAGTCGCAAGCAACGCAAGTCTAAACTTGAATCCCTAAACCCCACTACCTCCCAGACCGGAACGCTGACAAGATCCTAAACATAAACCCTCAACCTCAAATGACTGATAAACTTAAGACCAGGGTGCTTGATGCGATCGATGGGTCGTATTCCATGCGCTAAGGAATCGTTGTCTGCCGCTTTAACTTCCTGGCTGAAAGTGGGCTTTGTGCGAGCGGTAAGAGCTTTGCAGTGTCTTAGTCAGCTGTTTTGGGGTTTTATGATTCCGCGATGCAGTACTTGTTTCCAGTCGCTGAACCCAACATCCTGAAAAATAAGCTGCGTTTTAGTAGGCAGGGGTGTTGATATGCACGCATGGGAATACTAATTCCTGCTTGTCGGGTATCATGGGGACGAACTAAAGGTTAGCCTTTTTGGTTTTATAGGGATTATATAGGGACTATACTACCCAAAGAGGTTAAAGGTTACCTACTCTACTACTAGGGAATACTAATTCGTGTGGATGCTGCATCACCTGCACACACCCTTGTCAGAAATCTTGCGAGTCTCCAATAGTAGAAGTGGGAACTTTCAGATAGCAAGGGACCCCAATATAGAACCCGAATCGTAGAACTGGAGAGGCTCATCAAACCACCTTGTTAACCCCTATAATCCCGATGCCTCAACACTTAACCCCTAACTCCCTAAACCATTGGCCGCCCGCGCCCGGCGGCGGCCGGTACCACTGAACGCTACCGCTTCGAGATCTGCTTGCTTGGCCAAGCAGATCGAGTCTACCAGACCTGATTTGGCACTGCTAGCCATGGGGCACAATAGTAAAATTGGGTACCCTTATCTCCCAGCGCGAGAACCGTGTCGGGGACGGGACCTGGTAGAAAGAGCTTGACGAGCGACCCTGGCGGGTATGGCGGGCGACTCTGGCGGGGACGGCTGACGACCCTGGCGGGGACTTGGTGGACGGACGACTTTGGCGGGGACGGCGCGCGACCCTGGCGGGGACGGCGGGCAACCCTGGCGCGAACGGCGGACGACTCTGCTGTGACAGCAAAAGGGCCAAAAACAGCTTGGCAGACGACTCTGGAGGGGGACGGCGGACGACCCTGGCGGGGACGGCGGGCGACCCTGGCAGGGACGGCGGACGACTCTGGCGGGGACTTGGCGACTCTGACAGGGACTGAAAAAGCCAAAAACAGCTTGGCAGCTGGAGGGGATGGCGCCTTATCTCCCAGCGCGAGAACCCTGGCGGGGACGGGACCTGGTAGAAAGAGCTTGACGAGCGACCCTGGCGGAGATGGCGAGTCCTCTGGCGGGGACGGCTGACGACCCTGTGGACGGACGACTTTGGCGGGGACGGCAACCCTGGCGGGGACGGCGACGGCGGGTGAATCTGCGGGGACGGCGGACAACTCTGGTGGGGACTTGGCGATGACTTAAGACAGGCACGAAAAGGCCAAAAACAGTTTGGCAGACGGACGACCCTGGCGGGGACGGCGGGCAACCCTAACGGGGACGGCGGACACTCTGGCGGGCACTTGGCTTTGACAGCAACTAAAAAGGCCAAAAGGCAGCTTGGCAGACGATTCTGGAGGACGGCGGACGACCCTGGCGGGGACGGCGGGCGATCGTGGCGGGGACGGCGGACGACCCTGGCAAGGACGGCGTAAGGACCTTGGCCGGGACGGCGACCCTGACCAAGCGACCCTGGCGGGGACAGCGGGTGACCCTGCGGGGAGCCAGTGACGGGACGTCCTAGAAAGAGCTTGGGGACAGTGGCCGACTCTGGCAAGGAGCTTGGAGTGCGAGTCTGGCGGCAAAGCTGGACAATTCTGGCACGGACTGCCGGGCGAAAAAACCCTGGCGGCCGACTGGATGATCAGCACTCTTGGCCGGACTGGCACGGACAGCGGACGGCTGCAGACCACTTCTGGAAGCCTGGCACTGGGCCCTGACGGACGCCTCTGACGACGGCTGACGGACGACTCTGGCGGCCGGCGAGGACGAGCGAGGGCGTCGCTGCTATTTTGTGACTACATCACTCGGACGTCCCTTTGACGTTCCGCAACATTGCAACGTCTTTTCGGCTAGTGCAGCACTCGAATAAGAAGAAGCAGAACACAAAACCCGTTCTAGTCCTGCTTCGGGTGGTTGTGGGTGGGTTCCACGTTACGAAGACGGCGCGACCCACGACCACTCCATGGGTGGGGCGCGCCGTGGTACTGTGACACACCCTAAACCCCAAACCCTAGCCCCTAGCTCCCTACACCCTAAACCTTCCCGAACCAAAGCAGCCCCTGACCACCAACAAACGTCCATCCCGACTACTCCCGAAACGCCAAGCCCCCAAGAACCTAAAACTGTTGGGGGTCTTGGGTTTTATAGGGTACTTTTGGAACCCTGATGTTTAGGGCTCAGACTGCTTTCGCGCAGGTGTTCAAGGGTGTTTTCTATGTGACGTATCAAGCTCCTCCACCCCTGCACTCACCTCTCTGAGGGTTTACCTGAACCCGAAAAGTTTGCAGATGTATGCAGAATCAGAGCCGTATGTAGGTGTTGGGCCCTAGACCGTAAACCCGAAACCCCTAAACCCCTAAAGGCCCTAAGCTGCGGCGTTACCTACTTCTGGGTTTTTTTGGTGACCTCGGGCCGGAACCCTGAGCAAATAGATTCCTGTCAACACCAGAAAAGAGAAGCTGAACCCTAAACCTAAACCCTAAACCCCAAGCATGAACCATAGTAAGCCCTGTATGGGTAGTTCTCTAAATTAAGGTGCATGTTATGAGTGTGCCAGAAAGCCTGTTCGGAGGACTACCCCACATCAAGAATTACCTGCAGATCACTGCTTTCGAGGTTCAGTCGCGCCCGACTCAGCCATAGGCTGCCCCTGCGACTGGTTGACAATAGGGGTTTGGGCTTTGGGTTGAGGGTCAAAACAAGGTTGCTGTAGGTTCTCGGAGTATTCGGACGGCTCGTAGAAATGCTGTAGAGCAGGATCTTTTGGAGTGGCTGCGGGGCTTTTCTGGAGGTTTCACACGCTGGGTCAAGAGGTCCGGGTCTTTGGGTGGGGGGGGGTCGCATTTTCGGGCTGCAGGCTCCATACTAGTTATGATCTAGGGGCTTTAACAACTGGAACAATTCTTGAATAGGGTGTTGCATTATAATACTATATTAGGCAACGTCTTTTGAGGTACAGTATAGTTTATTCAGGAAGCTTCTGTGTGAATCTCTCTGGTTGTTGGGTGACAGTTACCCAGCTGTCATCGAAGGACATGGGCCGGTTTAAGGGCTAATTCCTAGGGCCCCAAAAAAGCACATAAGCAAAACTTAGACTGTGATATCCCATATAAACCCCCTGTTTTCATGAAGCCCAGTAAGGTAGGGATATCCTTACAAAAATGCTTATGCTTATGTGCTTTGGGAGTCCCTAATTCCAGGAGCTGAAGCTGTTCTTGCACGGCTCAAGACCCTAAACCCTACACCCTAAACCCCATGTCGTGGGGCGATTTTGCCTTGCGCCCGCCCCGTACCGAGGAGAGTCCCCGAGGCGATCATTACCCCTAAGGCTCAAGGTTTAGGGTTTAGGGTTTAGGGTGACCTGAGAGCTGATCAGCCTTACATAGTGCGGGTCTTTGGCTTTTGGGCCCGAGAGCCTGAAAATATGAGTCCTTAGAGCCTAAGGGTGCCGTAAACCCTAAACTCCTATGAACCTTACCTGTGCCCTAAGGGGAGTTGTCAAAATTGTGGCCCCTTTTTATCCTAAATATTAAGTGCCGTATTATAGTTAAGAACCCAAAAACGGACCCTAATATTGACAACCACCCATAAGAAAGTACAGCCACCGCAAACAGCTTACAGCCCACAGGCCCGGGGTCGAGCTGGGATCCCACCCTACGGTTTGAAGCTTAGGGTTTGGGGCTTAGGGCTTGGGGTTTTGAGTTTTGGCTTTGGGGTTTTGGGTTTAGGGTTTTGGGGTTTAGGGTGGAGGCGGCGGGGGCCCTTTGGGGGTGGTACCATCATCCTGGCTCTCGGCCCTTCTCTGGTCGCGGCGAGCTCGCCACGGGTGGACGGCGATCTTGGACAAAGCCTCGACGGTCGCCCGTCGCCGTCCGTCCCTATACTGAACTTAGAACCCTAGCAAAAATTACAATTTTAGCTGTTTCTTAGGGATTAGAATAACCAAAAACTAAAAATTATTTCTAAGTACCCCTAAGGTCCGAGGACGACGAGTCCGAGGAAGAACTCCCAGCAAACAGCCACCACCATTCAAGATTGATCGCGCATTCAGAGATTCTGGTCGGGCAGGCGCCTGGAGCCACTCGCAAACATCTAACCCACCTGGGGTTTAGATTGACACGCTGTAACGCAAAAGCCTATGAAATTAGGACATCTTACAAAGACCCTACCCCTTAAGAGCATATAATCCCCAAACCCTAGACGCAAAACCTTCAACTCCAACCCCTACACCCATACCCTAAAGAACTAAACGACATAGAAGACCCAAGCATCCGTCAGACTGACACACGCTGCGAACACCGCAATCTAGTTTAGGGTTTAGGGTTTTAGGGTTTAGGGTTTGGGGTTTAGAGTTTAGGGTTTAGGGGTTTAGGGTTCAGGCTCAAGAGTCCCTTTGAAGTTGAAGGGCCTCTTTAAGGGTTCCATGACCCTCAACCCTGAAGCACTACCCTACACCCATCGCCTGGAACTAGGGTTCAGAAATTTGGGTCTAGAGTTTAGGAGTAACTGAAAAAGCAAACCGTGCCTCCTCGACGGTCACCGGTCGGCTGTGTACAAACCTGCTTGGCCCAGGGTCCCCGTACATGTAAAACTATACTGAACTTAGAACCCTAGCAAGAATTACAATTTTAGCCGTTTCTTAGGGATTATAATGACCAAAAGTTAAAAAATATGTCTAAATACCCCTAAGGTACATGTCAACTGTGGAGTCTCTGTGGCTTCAGCTTCTTTTGGTAAGGTTTGGGTTTGTAAAATGTGTGGCGGCTTCTGCTTTGCTTCATGGACCCTCTTACCATGTACCTCGGAGCCTTAAGACGGCCGTTGCCGTGTTCCAGCTATAAGACTGCTTCAACGGAAGCTCCGTGCTTTGGGAAGGCCTCACGAATTTCCAGAAATCCTTACTGCAGCCACCTGTAAAGGAGCCCTATACAACCCACAAAGCCCTACAAAAGCCTCACTGCAAAACCATAAAACCTGGAATAAGAAAACCCTACAACCCTAAACCCCCTAAACCCTCATCCCTAAAACCCGAAAATGCCTACACCCCAGACTCTAAAAAAAAAACAGCCCTCAGAACCTTCAAAAAGCCCCTGTAGAAACCCTTACTGCAGCACCCTTCAAGAAACCCTACTTAATAGAAACCCTTATTACCGTACCCTTCCAGGAACCCTGAAAATCCCGAAGAAACCCTAAACCCTGAACCCTAAACCACAAACCTTAAACCCTGAACCCTAAACCGATCCTACACAAACCCCTGACTTCTGCAAAGAAAGTGCGCCTACAGGCGAGGCCCCGGTCGCACTCCCCTACCTCAGCAGAGCTTTAGGGGTTGAGGGTTCGAGGTTGAGGGTTTAGGGTTGAAGGTTTAGGGTTTAGGGTTGATAGGAGAAGTGTTCCTTTAAAGGGATCTATACAATGGTTCCTTGAAAGGAATCTATTTGGGTTTTTTCTTGAAAGGGCTCCATAAGGGTACTATAGGGGAACCGTTATGGCTTAACGATTAGGGCTTTAGGGTGTAAGTGCTTAGGGTTTAGAAGTTTTGGGTTGATAGGGTTTAGGGTATAGGAGTGCTCCTTGAATGGTTCCTACCTGGGAGTTCTGTTAAGGGTTTCCTGAAGGGGCTTCGCCAAGGGATCTATAAGAGGTTTGGACTTATAAGTGTAGTTAGGGGTTTGGGGCTTAGGGCTTTAAGGGTTTAGCGCTTGAGGGTATTTCGGAATCACGAGGTACTGTGTAGAAGAGCAAAACAGGTAGCCAAACTGCGAACAAGACAGGGTCAAGGTTAGAGGGTTCTACGGTCAGCAAGTGGGCTTCTGTGGGCCACAGGCGAGGTACAAAGAATTGGCCTTATGAAACTGACGTCCGTGTCGGTTCACCTAGGCTTTAACTAGATAGCAAAAATAGGGAGCTTTTGGGCCCAATACGCTACCTATAGTCTCCATTGTAGTTCCTTTTTCTGGTTCAACCAATTTTAAATTAAGAATCCTGTTAAAAGGTAACCCCCATAAAGAACTACAATGGAGACTATAGGTATAATGAGAATAAGGAACCCCGAAGATGGTTTTGGTAATTACTTAAAGGATCACGGGACTTAGTAACTAGGGTTATAGTTAGGGTAACTATACTTATAACCCCAATTAAGGTACTTATAACCTTACTTACTAACTCCCATGATCCTCCAAGTATACTGGCCCCTAGAGCAACTCACATGCTGCGACAACTCAGTCCTCTGAGGCTCAAGGGATCCTTTCGCTTGCATGTGAGTTGTCAAAATGATGGCCCCTAATTGGGTACCCTAAATATTACCTATAGTCTCCATTGTAGTTCCTGTTTTTTGGTTTAACAGATTATATAATTAGGATCCTATAAGGTAAACCTCAAAAGGAACTACAATGGAGACTATAGGTAGGTGCCGTATTATAATAAGGACCCAAAAAGGGACCATAAGTTTGACAACCACCCATGTAGGTTGTAAGCAGGCTTGCAAGTGCCTGAGTTAATTGGGCTGCTGAACTTAAAGTCCGACTTAGAACCTGCTTACTAAGTCCACGAATCCGATCAGTGGACGGTGAAGCCCGAAAGCCTGACCAAGTCCAAAACCCAATTCCGTGTTAATATGAACCCTAACATAAATGCCGAACAAAAGGATCCGGAGATATAGATAAACCCTAAATGACCCCCCTGTGAACAACCCCCCCCCCCCCCCCTTCAGGCAAGGGACCGACGGGTCCAGTGTTTTGAAGAACCCTAAACCCTAAACCCTAAACCCTAAACCCTAAACCCGAAACCCTAAACCCTAAACCCTAAACCCTAAACCCTAAACCCTAAACCCTGAACCGAGGCTTGGAGACTCCGGGGGCTAAGGCGTTTAAGGCTTTTGGGTTCAGGCCGAGGGTTGAGTAGTCTCGGCTGTTTAGTGACCCACTGGGAAAAAGTGTATACTTTAGAAGCTGCCCCCACCCTGTAATAGTGACCATAAGGATTATATAGGATTATATTAGGGCCCTATTATACTCCTATTATACCACTATTACAGGGTGGGGGCAGCTCCTAATGTATACTTGTTTTAGGCCTCTTATGTTATAGTAGAAACCCAGAAACCTGAGAGCAAAACAGTGTACCACTGAACAGCGTGGTAGTACATGATTTAACAGGGCTTTCAATTTATGACACAAGGCCGCAAATCGCAAAGCAAAAAAAAAACAAACACGGCACATAGACACATTTAGAGCCTGGGCTTGTCCGCTTGGACGTTTTCCGGGCCTAGGATTTGGGATCATAGAGTGCTGAAGCCGAATCCCGTACAGGGAGTTTCAAGTCTTTATATGGGAGTTTCCGAAAATTAGGGGTACCTTGTATTGGGGGTCCTGATAATAAGGATCCTACTATTTAGGGTACTATATTAGGGTCCCCTATTTTCGGAAACTCCCAAGATCTTGTGTGCTCCAGTTCAAGTTAAGATGTTGCACTTCAGCACTAAAGGATTCACGCCTTTGTCAGCTATGCGTTTTGGGCTGTGGGGTTGAAGAAATCTATGCCGCGGCTGTTTTACGTTTTAAGACTTTACGATTTCGATTCGAGTCGGCTGAAGGTCTTCGTATGTACTCTACTATAACCTCGCATGGGCTCTTAGAGATCTTGGATTCACAAAACAGCCAAGCGGCGGCGTAAAACTTGCAGATGCGCGAAGGTGGCGCGGACATGGCCATTCCATCGAAATTGAAGATCATTAGGGCAGCTCGAGCTTAGAGCCAGATACCCCAACTGCAAGACCCTGATTCGACAGCCGAAGTTCAGTCAGAAGGATGCTCTTGTCCGGCTGGAACATTGCAACAAGGCGGCCCCTGTACTTGATTCCGACTTACATCCACATCCGTTTGGAATTCTGCTATCCTAGGTCTTGGGTGATTCCTCGTCGTCTTGGAGCAGTCCAGCTCTTGCTCCTGCTCCTGCTACTGCTACTGCTACTACTACAACTACTACTACTACTACTACCACTACTACTACCACTACTCCCACCACTACCACCACTACCGCCACTACCACTACTACCACTTCTTCCACTACTACTAGTACTAAGTCTACTACTACTACTACTACTACCACCACTACTACTACTACTACTACTACTACCACTACTACTACTAAGTCTACTACTTCTGCTACTACTACTACTGCTACTAGTACTAAGTCTACTACTAGTACTAAGTCTACTACTACTACTACTACTACTACTACTACCACTACTACTGCTGCTACTACTACTACTACTACTGCTCCTACTCCTGCTGCTGCTACTACCACTACTACTACCACTACCACTTGAGCTACTATTAGTACTAGTACTAGTACTAGTACTACTGCTACTACTACTACTACTACTACTACTACTACTCCTACTCCTACTCCTACTCCTACTACTACTACTACTACTAGCGAGGCGAAAGGGGGGTCACAGGAGCACGCTGTCGCCTACTACTACTACTACTACTACTACTACTACGACTACTACTACTACTACTACTACTACTACTACTACTACTACTACTACTACTACTACTACTCCTGCTGCTGCTACTACTACTACTGCTGCTACTACTGCTGCTACTGCTACTACTACTACTTATAATAAAGCTAAAAATCTATTACTACTACTACCACTGCTACCACTACTAGTACTATAACTGCCACTGCCCCGGAATTGTAAACTTGAACCATAACCTCCAATTGAAGTCTGAACCCTACATGCGAAAGCAAACGGCATAAAACCTAACAGCTAAGCCATGGGGCCTCTTGAATGCACCGTTGCACGGTTCGACTTGGGCTGGGTTTAGGGTTTAGGGTTTCGGGTTTAGGGTGGGTAAGCGATTGAGGCGTAAAATGGAGGATTTGTGGTTCAGGGTTCCGGTTTAATTAGGGTTTTGAGGCTTCGCGGCTTCGGGGTTTAGGGACTGTTCGCGTGTCTATCGGGGCCGCGGCAGAAAGAAGCTTCTCCAAATCAGGGAGCACCGCTGGTGAAACCCACCCCTAAGAATAGTGCTTGGATTAAGCAGAGCTGCCCTCAGCGCGGTGTGAAACACCCGAGAAGTCGGGTTTCCACACAGACACAAGTTTTAACTGAAAACCAAGACGCTGCTGTAACCTAGGTCTTGCACAAACAAGTCTTGGGTGCTCACAGAAACCGCTGGGCTGTTTTTCGGGTTAGTCTCTCTAGACTCCAGAAAACACCACATCACGGAGACGGCGCAAGCACAGATCACGTTTAAAACCTTTCGGTACTACGCTAAACTGAAGCCAAAATCAGCGGCAGTCATGGGGGAGCTTCCGAGACCCGGGGCCGCAAATAGACTCTACCTTAACCTATCAAACGGTTTGTGAGGGTTTCGGGATTTATGGGATTTTAGAGTTTAGGGACTTAGGGCTGAAAGTTGAGTTCCTTGAAATCTAGGATGCCCAGTGACCTAGGAATAAATGGGGCTCCCACTGGGTAGCTTTATGAGTAACGTAAGACGACGAAAAAGGAATAAGGGTACTACGGGGCATCCTGCTTAACCTACCAAACCCTACTTTGGTTGTAGATTCTTACAAACCTTAATACGCAATTTATAGGGACCCTAGACAAAAGTAGGTTTCGGTAGGTTAAGGTACCTATTGCCACATGAAGTTCTCATTCCGGAGGCCAACCAACAGCAATCCGCAAAACTGGGCATTTTGACTCAGAATACCCTAAACCCTAAACCCTAAACCCTAAACCCGAATGCTTTTAGGGCCTAATTGAGATTTGCTCCGGCTACCTGACCCAAAGGGTCCTATGTACTGTTATGGGGAATACTTCCCCAAATCATAATAGTAATTCCTAATATAGAAACCCTACATTCTACTATATCGGTACTTTGGACCCTTTGGGTGAGCTGGCAGAGAACTTGCAAAGTCCCTCAGGATCCTAAATCGGATGACTCGGAGGATCCCAGTAATGTAGATGATTCGAACACGGCTTAGGGTTTAGGGTTTAAGAGTTTAGGGTTTAGGGTTTAGGGTTTAGGGTTGAGGAGTTTAGGAGTTTAGGGGTTTAGGGTTTAGGGTTTAGGGGTTTAGGGTTTAGGGGTTTAGGGTTTAGGGTTTGTTTTGAGGTATGTTGTCGTAGTGATAATAAGCAGCCCTGAGGAATGTAGTAGTTCCACCAACATCTCGGCAGCTAGAGCTCTGAGTGCAACCCTGAAATCCCATCGCTACATACTACAGTAAACCCCTTAAAGTTGGAAACCGGATTAAGGCCAAATAGTGCTGGTATTCCCTATACATTACTCTTAAGGATTGAGGCTGTTGGGTTTCCAACTTTTTGGCTTCTACCGTAAGTAACACGCTGGTCAGTGTCACTGATGGCTGCAGGCGACATCGTTAAACACCATGCAACCTGTACCCCGTACTTGGAGGATCATGGGACTTAGTAAGTAAGGTTATAAGTACGTTAATTGGGGTTATAAGTATAGTTACCCTAACTATAACCCTAGTTACTAAGTCCCATGATCCTTTAAGTACCTCATATGGGTGCCTAGTCCCGTCGACATGGCGCTTATCGCCGCTTGGCATTACAGTAGAAGCCAGAAAGTTGGAACCTCATTACCCTCATGCCCTTAAGGTAAAGTATAAGGGATCCTAGCACCAATCCTCCTAAAGCCATGTTCCAACTTTCTGGCTTCTACTTTAACCCCTAGCAAAACTCTCATCAAACCGAGACCCCGCAAGAAGCAAAACCCTTGAGGATCCTTTAAACGGAACCGTCGCGCAGGAATGAAAGCCCTTCCATCCCATGACTTGGCTCGCCGTAGTCTTGCAACATGATGTGAGCGAGATTTCGCGAAACGGATGGTTTTCTTGGATATTGGTACCTGAAGATGTCCCGAACCCAGCTCCTCAGCAAAGGTTTAATGCTTTAGGCGCCAACTCAGGATTTACATGACAGTTTCAGGTGTTCAAGCAGGAAGCTGGGCTTTGGCAGTCCTGAACGCAGCAGCATCCGCCGCCTCCAGCACAAAGGGTGAGGGCGATATGTAATTGTGGTGGTAGTTGAAGTTAGGCATTAGAGTTAGCACTGGTATGTGATTCTAGCGGAGCAGTGCTAGTGCTAGAAGTAGCAACAGCCATAGCAGTAGCAGAAGCAGTAGCAATAGAAGCAGCAGCAGCAGTACCAGTAGCAGTAGCGACAGCAGTACCAGTAGCAGCAGCAAGAGCAGTAGTACGTAGTAATAGTAGTAGTAGTAGTTGATGTTGTAGTAGTAGTGTAGTTGTAGTAGTAGTAGTAGTAGTAGTAGTAGTAGTAGTAGTAGTAATAGTAGTAGTAGTAGTAGTAGTAGTAGTAGTAGTAGTAGTAGTAGTAGTGGTAGTGGTAGTGGTAGTGGTAGTGGTAGCAGCAGTCGCGGCAGCAGCAGTGTACTACTAGTAGCAGTAGCAGTAGCAGTAGCAGTAGCAGTAGCAGTAGCAGTAGCAGTAGTAGTAGTAGTAGTAGTAGTAGTAGTAGTAGTAGTAGTAGTAGTGGTAGTGGTAGTGGTAGTGGTAGTGGTAGTGGTAGTGGTAGTGGTAGTGGTAGTGGTAGTGGTAGTGGTAGTGGTAGTGGTAGTGGTAGTGGTAGTGGTAGTGGTAGTGGTATGGTAGTGGTAGTGGTAGTGGTAGTGGTAGTAGTAGTAGTGGTAGTAGTGGTAGTAGTAGTGGTAGTGGTAGTGGTAGTGGTAGTGGTAGTGGTAGTGGTAGTGGTAGTGGTAGTGGTAGTGGTAGTGGTAGTGGTAGTGGTAGTAGTAGGAGTAGTAGTAGTAGTAGTAGTAGTAGTAGTAGTAGTAGTAGTAGTAGAAATAGGAGTAGTAGTAGTAGTAGTAGTAGTAGTAGTAGTAGTAGTAGCAGCAGTAGTAGTAGTAGTAGTAGTTGTTGTTGTAGCAGTAGTAGCAGTAGTAGCAGTAGTAGTAGTAGTAGTAGCAGTAGTAGTAGTAGTAGTTTGCAAGTGGCGATTCGAGTGCCAGGGGTGCTCATTGTTGCGAGGATCCATTAGCTCCGCCCGGTTTAGGGTTTAGGGGGTTTAGGGTTTAGGGGAGACTGCAGCCGCTTTGTCAACAAAGATGGGGCGAAGTGCGGGGCGCGCAGTTTCGAACCGCAAATCAATGTGCTTGAACTTCGAGCCGTTAAACCCCAGACCCTCAACCCTATAGATCCGTCAAAGGAATACTTAAAGACCCGTTATAGATCCATTGAAGGGAGTCTCCAACCCCTCAGCACCAATCCCCAAACCTGCGAGCCTCCCACCATCGGCTCCCCGAAGCTCCAGCAGCGCAAGAGGCCTCTTGTTCTCTCCGTGCGGGAGTTTCCGAAAATTAGGGGGACCTGAAAGGGTACAAAAAGGGTTCCTTTAAAGGGCTCTATCAGTTTATAAGGGTTTAGAGTTTCCGAGAATTAGGGTACCTGATTCCGGGGTCCTTATCATAAGCATCCTACTACTAAGTACTACTACTGTGGGATACTATATCTTTAAAGGGATCTATATGGGAGAATCCCGAAAAATTGGAGGTACCTTATTTTGGGGCCCCTATAATACGGATCCTGGTGATCAGGGTACTATATTAGGGTCCCCTATGTTCGGAAGCTCCCAAACCTAAACCCTAAACCCTAAACCCTTAATAGAACCCTTATAGATCCCTTATAGATCCCTTAAAGGAACCCTTAATAGAACCCTAAAACCCTTAATAGAACCCTTATAGATCCCTTAAAGGAACCCTAAAAGGAACCCCCGTATCCAATTTCCGGAAACTCCCATGTCTCTTTAGGAGCTTGGGGCTTCGGTCTGCTTTGGGAGTTAGGATTAGGGGGACCCTTGGGGATATAGACCCTCTCAATAAGGCCCCTTTTAAGAGAGCCAGAAGTAGGGTTCAGAAGGGGCCTTTAAGGGGTCTCCCTAATCATACTACCTATGCTTGTCTCTGTGGATATTTCTCCTGTATCCTTCTTCCTCTCTCTCTCTCTCTCTCTCTCTCTCTCTCTCACTCTCTCTCTCTCTCACTCTCTCTTTCTGTCCCTCTGGTTTAGGGTTTAGGGTTTAGTCTCTACCTTTCTCTCTCCATCTAATTGTGTATCCTGTTTGGTGAATCTTTCTCTCTCTGCATCCCTCTCTCTCTATCTCTCCCTGTTCCACGACACCGAGCTGACCTCGACTCCTGCTTTGGAACGTGTCACTCTTTGCTCTCGCTGTGTTCCGCCGCGCACGAGGCGGTTTAGGGTTTAGGGTTTAGGGTTTAGGGTTTAGGGTTTTGGGTTTAGGGTTTAGGGTTTAGGGTTTAGGGTTTAGGGTTTAGGCTTTAGGGTTTTGGGTTTAGGGTTTGGGTTTGGGTTTGTGGCTGAGGATGTCGGGTGTCGGCTTCAGGATTTAAAATTTAGGGTCGAGGATTAACCCCTGAAGACCCGTAATGCCATAAGCCCTGAAAATTTGAAACCCCTTGAGCCCGAAGCCTCAGTAGCCTGAAGCCTAAATGTGCAAGACATACGCCAGGCTCTGCGGACTCAAGAAAGCACGTAAACATGCTGACTCCAGAGTACTTGGCCCACCTAAACCCTAAACTCTACAATCTCTGAGCAGTATTCCAGACTGGCATCCGGACCAAATTGGGCCCCAAACTCTCAACCGGCATTGCGCTTTCTCCAGCGAAGTCCGGAATTCACGAAACCCTGAAACTTTTACAGAGCTCAAGTTTCAGGTTTTATTTGAGAGCTTTCAGAGCCGCACCCACCCGTGCAAACCATCCCCTACTTGCTTGTAGGTTTTATAGGATCTGCCGCACCCTAAACCCTAAACCGATGATATAAACCTTAAACCCTAAACCCTAAAACCTAAACCCTAAAGCCGTCCGGCCTCTCTGCAGGCCTCCTCCGCAAGAGGACCCCTGGTTGGGAAAGACGGGGGAAGAGGCCTTCAGGCCTTGGGGCTTCAGGGTTTGGGCTTTAAGGGTTAAGATCCATAAGGGTACTCTAAGTGATCTATAGGGTTTTGGGTTTTTGATTTAGGTTAGGGTTTTGGGTTTAGGGTTATACAAGGGTTTTGGGTTTGGGTGGGGGTTGTTGCTTTACGTTTCAGTCTTTAGGGACTTTAAGGTTCCGGGTTTGAGGTGGTAGTTGGCCGTAGGATAGGCGGTTTAGGATTTAGGGTCTAGGGTTTAGGGTATAGGATCTAGGGATATAGTACGGTATACAAAGGGACTAACTGCTTCCAAGCCGTCAGACCCCTATGTTAGGGTATCGGTTTTCAAGATCACCGCGCTAAACGGACAGACGTTCAAAGGGCTCGAAAGGTTTGATGTAGGAGCCTGATTGTGAAACCTTGGGGCTTTATTAGGGTCCCATATATGAATCCTACTATTTTCGGGTGTATAGGACCAGGGATTTCTTTATCAGGTTCCTACGTTAGCCAGGTTTTTCCATGGCAAAGTTCAGAGGAGCCGTATGGGAATTAGCATTACAAACTAAGCACAGGGGAGTGTCTTCATAGAGATTGTAAACAGCAACCCTTAGTTCGCGTAGCCAGACCTTAACATTTGATCAATGCAACTCTTAAACCATAGACCCTTCACGGTCAACGTGGACAGCGGACGTGCTGGAGACACCGTAAGGCACGTGTCCTCGCATCGCATGAGCTGAGGGTTTCGGGTTATGGAGGTTTTACATATCAAGGCAGCTCATGATCAGATACACCCTAGCACTCAGGATCCGAAGCCCGCGCCCGAAGCGCTAAAGACCCTCAACTGCGCACCCCCCTAAACCCTAAACTTTAACCCTAAACCCCTGAACCCTAAACCCTAAACCATGGCTCGGAATCCTGGGTCCCGCACGCCGAAAGCAGCAACACCACCTCAGGAAAACAAAGCTTAAGAAGACTGCTTAAGAGCAACAGAAGGTAACAAAAACATAGCGACAAGAATCAGGGTCATACTGACGACAATACTATCACTATTGAAACACCCATGGAAAATGCGGAAGTAGTAGTATTAGTAGTAGTCGTCGTCGTAGTAGCAGTAGTACTAGTGGTAGTAGTAGTAGTAGTAGTAGTAGTAGTAGTAGTAGTAGTAGTAGTAGTAGTAGTAGTAGTAGTAGTAGTAGTTTAGTAGTAGTAGTAGTAGTAGTAGTAGTAGTAGTAGTAGTAGTAGTAGTAGTAGTAGTAGTAGTAGTAGTAGTAGTAGTAGTATCAGTAGTAGTAGTAGTAGTAGTAGTAGTAGTAGTAGTAGTAGTAGTAGTAGTAGTAGTAGTAGTAGTGGTTGTGGTAGTTGTCGTAGTAGTAGTAGTAGTAGTAGTAATGGTAGTAGTACCAGTAGTAGTAGTAGTAGTAGTAGTAGTAGTAGTAGTAGTAGTAGTAGTAGTAGTAGTACTAGTAGTACTAGTAGTAGTAGTAGTAGCAGTAGTAGTAGTAGTAGTAGTAGTTGTTGTTGTTGTCAATGCTTCTGCTGTTCTTTGGCTGTGGGACCCCTGCTCTTCTTGCTTGATGGGACGCCAAAAGGGGGGTTTACGATTCTTGGGGTAGGGATTCCTTAATATGAACCCTATTATGGGAACCCTAATCCTAATCCCTACTAAACTAGGGATTCCTTAAAAAGAACCCAGTTATGGGAACCCTAATCCCTACTAAGCTAGGCATTCCTTAATATGAACCCTATTATGGGAACCCTAATCCCTACTAAGCTAGGCATTCCTTAATATGAACCCTATTATGGGAACCCTAATCCCTACTAAACTAGGGGTTCCTTAATATGAACCCTATTATGGGAACCCTAATCCCTACTAAACTAGGGGTTCCTTAATATGAACCCTATTATGGGAACCCTAATCCCTACTGAACGCACATACTCCTATGATTGCTGTTGCCTGAGTGCTCGGCCAGCGTGCCGCGTAGGAAGAGGGCCATGATGGGCCATGCGACAGCCGGATCCACCCCCCAATACATAAGAGTTGTAACTCTGGCTTCCGGCTTTCATTCATCTCGGAACCCTATCCCCTAAACACTATCTCCGATTTTGCAGAACTTTGCAACTCAGCAGGAACGTCGGGGCTGAGGCTTTGACTTACGCTCCCAGCTTCTGGGACTGCGACCCGCTTTCTGCATGGGTTCTTCAGCTTCGGCGTGCATGGTAGGGTTCAGGGTTTAGGGTCTGGGGCTTAGGGAGCTTGGGATCTAGGGATCCACCGCTCAAGAAATGATACCTCGAAGGTGCTGCTTCGTGTTTCGGCTGCGTCTGCACGGGTGAGTGTGCGAGTGAACATTCCTGCTTTGAGTCACCGACCAACCGTTCAACCACCAGAATGAAAATTTTAGTATGTCTTCGGTGTGGGTACTGGGATTGAGATGTGATCCGCTACGATGATCGGGACGCCCACATCTAGAAGTGCCAAACAGTGTTGTTGCCTCGCGCGACTAATGCACAATGTATGCTGCGACTGCATCAGCTCGGTGCAAAATCAAATGGGCAATGCATCTGGCACAACAGGGCCACAAGCTCCGACCTAAAACAAGGGTCGTGCTTCCATATCCTCATTGCCGTCGGTCGCGGCGAATTGCGGCCCCCTAAACCCTAAACCCTGAACCCTAAACCCTAAGCCCTAAGCCCTAGCCTTTCGAAGCTTGGGTCTATCTCAGTTTGGCCGTTGAAAAAGCTTCATGACTCAAACAGCATCGCTCTTCTGGTGGCTCCTGCTCTAATTCCTGCCATAAAACATAAACCACCCCGCGGGGGTGGGGGGGGGTGGGGGGGGGGCGGGGGCTTACTGAGCCCTGAGATTTTGAGGGCAAGTCAGGCTTGCACCGCCTATGCCGATGTTGCGTGTGGATAAGTGCCTCATTTTTGGAGACCAGAATAAACTAGACCCAAGAGTAACCTAGGAATAAAAAGGGTGCCCTTTTTGGTTTAAAGGGGCTTAATAAGGGAACCAGAACCCTAAAAAAGGTAATAAGGGCTTACTCTGGGTCCTAGTAAACGATCATTTTTTAGAGTTGTTGGCACCGCAGGGTTTTTGCACTGTCAGCCGGTGTTCTCGAGATGCAGGCGATGTGTGTTCAGGTGTGTTCAGGGTTAAAGGGAACTCCAGAAAGTTGGAATATGGAATAATGGCAGGATCCCCTATATTTTACCTTAAAGGGGTTACGATAATGATATTCCAACTTTCTGGCTTTTACTTTACTTGGGTTTTGTTGAGTTGAACCTCTAGGTTCATATTTGCTCTGATGTGAAAAACACCGAAGGCTGAAGGCTAGAACCCCGTCGAGACTTAAGCATTCTGGAGCTTAAGGTGCTTCAATCTCTAAAACCGCTCCGAATTCTAAGACACCTAAGGCCAAAGACTACAACCCCATCGAGACTAAGCATTATAGATTCTAAGCTGCTGCTGCTGCTGCAAAGGCAGCATGAAAGCAGACGAATGTCATTGTCCCCCCCCAACACCCCCTTCCAAAGCCGGAAGCCTGGAGCGAAAAACTTCGACCCCAATAAGAAGGCACCGGAAACCATTGCTTCTGGAATTCAAAAGTGTATGCATAAACCACGATGACGTGGGGGCTATGCTGGCCACTCCCTCGAGCAAGCCCTGCTTCGTTGGTTTATGGATTAACCTAGGGGGTGTAGGGGTCGTGAAAAATAGAATAGGAATGTCATGATGGTACTCTACATTAGCTAGGATACCCAGTAACCTAAGAATAAAAAGGCCTCTCTTTTTGGTATTGGGTAACTTTATAAGGAACCTAGGACTACAAAAAGGGAATAAGGGTACTACTGGGCATCCTAGTTAGGATGATTTAGGGCTCAGTGTCTGGAAGGTCGTACCGATGTGCACGGCAAAGGTCTTTTGCAATGTCTCGATGCTCTCGAGTCAGATGAAAAGCGACGCACCTCCGCAGTTGTAGCTGAGGCATCTGGCACCTACATGGCCAAGGCGGCCCAAACCACTATCGTTTAGGTACTGCCCCCTTACAGTAAGAGTCTATAATAGGGCTACTATTAAGGTCCCAATATAACTATATTGAATATTGTCCAACTATTACTGAGTGGGGGCCGTACCCAAACTATCCTCACTCAGACTTTGCAAATGAAGTCTGTCAGCGTGCGCACCTGGCATGCTCAAGTGGCAAGGAAAGGCCGATCGGCCACGGTTGTTATCAACGTAACATACTTAAAGGATCATGGGACTTAGTAACTAGGGTTACAATTAGGGTAACTATGCTTGTAACCCCGATTAAGGTACTTATAACCTTACTTACTAAGTCCCATGACCCTCCAAGTAGTCGCACTTGCACTTCCCTGCCTACCTGGATTACGCAACACAAGGACTGCCAAGGCTTGCTGTAGTCCAGAAGCAGCAAGGACGTCGTTTCCAAAGACGCTTGAACCGTATACCTAGAACCACATGGATGATTGTCAAAATTAAGGTTCCGTTTTGGGTCCCTCAATAATGCGGCACCTATTATTTAGGATACACAAAAAGGGACCCTAATTTTGACAACCACCCACATACGCCCGAGAACCAAATCCCACCTAACAATCCACTCTTTTGAGGTTCGGCCCTATCACTGTGGGGTCAGAACCTAGGTTGTACGTTATGCTGAAGTTATGGGGCTATAACCTACTGTCTTAGGGATTATCTTCTTGTGGGGTCATGCCCCACGATTTTTAGGCTGCGGGGCTACAAGCCGACCCTAAACCCTGAACACTCCAGCGTAGGCTCAGTGATAGTGGGCCTTAACAGTTCGAGGTCATTCACGCCTTTATGCTCAACCCTGTACAAAAAACAGTTAAACAATCTCAAGTTCGGTCGCTGTTGAGCCCAAGTGACCATGGTTCCTGTGCCGCCGATGCCGTTGACCCCCTGGCCGAAACGGTGGGGCTTGGGGCTGCGAGCTTCGGGATCAGGATTGTTTGGTGCTGTTGTAGAAGTTGGCACAATGTCATGTAGTTGGTGTGAGCCGTCGCAACATGTTGAAGTTATTGTCGCCACTGAAAGCTTCTATGACAGTGGCCACTAGTACTGTAGGGGCCTCAAAACATAGAAGAGGGCTTTAAGGCCTTGGGGCCCAAAATACTGTAACTATGGTAAGGAACCACCAAAATGGTGTTGGTAGTTATTTGGGCCCCTTCATTAACATGAAGGTTCTGGCCCCTGTCGTGCCATGGCTGCTGCTTACATTAGGGTTTAGGCTTTCGGGTTTAGGGTTTAAAGGGAACTCCAGAAAGTTGGAATATGGTTTCAGGGTAGGATACCCTATAATTTGCCATAGAAGGGTTAGGATAGTCATATTCCAACTTTCTGGCTTTTACCTTAGGAGCTTCCGGGGCTGAAGGTTGCAGTCTTCGTGACTTGCCGTGGACAAGTTCTCAGAACCTAGAGCGAGCACGGGACACCACCACATCGCCGGTCCCAGGGTTTAGGGTTCAGGGCAGGATTTTCGAGCATACCTGGCCTTTTTTCGGGGCCGTTTTGAGACAAGAGATAGACTACCCCTGGCTCCTTAGTTCTACTCGCATCCGTGGTAATTAGACAAACAAATACACATGACTATGACCATTTACACTGATGCTTGAAATCCATAAGCCTACCGAACCCCATAACCCTAAAGCCCTAAACATCAACAGCGCCCAAAACCCCGCAAAACCCATAGCCCCATCATACTTTGATGAGCCTCTGAACCCAAAGCCCTAACCGTTTATAGATCCCTTTATACTTTCATGAGACTCTTAACCCCAAGCCCTGAGCCTTTATCGATCCCCTTTACGGAACTCCTGGTTAGCTTTCAGGTCGCCAGCCTTTGGCTTGTCGGACCATGTCGGGCCAGCGATGTCCAAGTGAGCCCAGCTCACCTCCTGGCAACGATCCGACATGGGAGATTCCGAAAATAGGGGACCCTAATATACCACCCTGCAGAGTAGGATCCTTATTGTAGGGACCCCCAATATAATAAGGTACGAAACTCCCACGTTGTTGAAGCTCTTCAGGGTATCGGGCTTAAGGTTGTTTAAAGCTTTGAGGTCTAGGCAGGTTAGGCCTTAGGGATTTTGACTTAAACAGCAGCTCCGAAGGCTTAGGCTCAGGACTTGGAGACTTGCATCGTCCTTTCTGACTTCTCTTCAGCTTTGCTGAAGTGCCCTTCTAACAGGAACGGTGTATCCAACATGCCCTGCTAGAGTTCTTATGTTCTTATTGCAGAGGTGGGCTGCTGCATGTGGGATGGTAGTCACGACGATGCTAGCGACACTGAGATCATTCGGCACGAGCACTGTGCTAATTTGGCGACCCATAATGCTCGGCATGATACTTGTTGCTGTTGTTGTATGCTGGAGTTGTTGTTGCTGCTACTGCGGGGAATAGCACCGAGATGCTGACTGATGAGACAAGTGTTGAGGTTTGGGGTTTCGGGTTTAGGGACCACTACAGTTTCTACTACAGCATGATAGCTTGTTATGCGGCTCTGAGCAGGGCTGCATACACAAAGCATGGTACCAGTAATGAACATAAGTAAGTAAAATCATCATCATCATCATCGTTGCGATAAACATCTATAGAAATGACCACCAGTACTACTATAGTAAATAACAACAACGATGAATGAAAGTGAAAACAACCCCTTACCTACCTTCACATGCATACATATGTAATATGATGCTTTATATATATATATATATATATGAGAGAGAGAGAGAGAGAGAGAGAGAGAGAGAGAGAGAGAGAGAGAGAGAGAGAGTAAGATAAGAATATGAGATCTATCTATCTATCTATATATATATATGTGTGTATACATGTATACACACATATATATATATATATACACATATATCATCAAGGGCTATTACGTAATTACTTGCCATGATTGCACTGCAGACCCGCAAGACCGCCGGTCAAAGTCATATAGCATAAGGTTAGAGTTTCTGCTTGTAGTATGGTTTTGCCCCATTTCGCATCCTCTCGTGAGTTACACCCTATGCCCTGAAACCCTTTAGTGCGCTCCTTCTGCACGAACTTCTGGAGGAACAGCGCCGCTGTGATCGCACCTCCAAATCGAGGCCCTGTATTCTTCATGTCGGCGAAGTCGCCTTTCTGCTGTGGGGGCTTTAGGGTAGGGTTGAGCGTTTAGGGGTTCGCGAGAAACCTAAAGTAGCTACCTCGTACAAAGTACGTAGGCTTCTATAGTAGGAGTCTCTGTAGAGCTCTGTGTGTGTGTACATACGTACCCCGCGATATCGCACTGGGATCCTTTGGGTTGTTGAGAGAGACTTCCCGTGGTCCCACGACTTCGGGGCTGCTACCTCAGGGATTGTAACTGAGTTGTCCTTTAAGCCCTTTGACAATTATTTACTATTATGGCCCTCTACAAAATAGTAGGGGAAATCAAAAAGCTCCCAAAGGACAACCCAGATAATTGAGGTTTCGTAAGGGCGGCGGAGGACTCGACTTAGAAGCCTAAGTCTTGGCCCTTGGACTCCGAAGCGAGAACCTGCTACCTGGCAGTCATGCAACATGACTACTGAGGATCACACGAGAAAGTTAAAGGATACTAACCAGGCACTTTATGTACATGAAACAGCAATATGTATTCCTCTATAACCTAACGCAGACTCTGGCAGCAAGCCTTAGAACCCTTATAACCCCTACAGTAACTCTTGTGTCACAAATCTCCTAGAAGCCAAGTTCCAGAGCAGTAAACCCCAAAGTCTCAGACAGCCAGGGCTGAAAACCAACAATTCTCATAAACCCCCAAACTAAGCCCTAAACTCTCAATCCACCAGACAAGAAGCTTCTGGTTTTGATTTTTTTGTTTGGGCTTTGAAGCCTTTCTGAAACGTTGGAGAAACCCTCAACAGCCCCTTATAACCGTCTACAAAAACGGTCTGTGAAGCACGTATCATTAACCTTTGAAAGTCTCATAAAACCAACATGCACCACTACAAAGCCCCGTGAAACACTTCAAAGATACCCGGTTCCAGACCCTCCCCGCGCGAGACTCCGGCTTTTCAGGCCCTCGAAGTAATCATCCTGGCTTGAGAGGTTTCGACACGCTTATACTGGACTTTGAAGTAACCAGGGAGAAGAAAGTATAGACTTGTGTTTCATCTTTAAGGAACAGGCACCAAAAAAGTATTCAAGCATGGTACTCCAAACCCAGGTATAGGGGCCTAAGTAGTTAAATAAAGGTTCTGGAAGGCCTTACATAACAAGCTGTAGAAACAGCGGAATACCTAAACCCTTATGCCTGAATCCTGAACCCCAATACCCAAAACACCAATACCCTAACAGGCTTGGAAATGCGCCCGTACCAACTGATATGCTGACTGCTTCTCACGGCATAGCAGGATACATCGAAGAACAATACACCTTCTCAGCCACATGGTATGGGGGTCGCGCCCCCCATAAACCATAGCCTCAACCAACGCATTGGCAAGGGGAGTCGAACATCGAGATATGAACGAGTAACTAGTAGGTTTCAAAACAAATAAAGCCCAGAAGACATCCTTACTGATATTCCTAAGGAGCCCTGTCCCCCAAGTCCTAAACCCTGCCTGACCTCTACACCCCTCAGCCATAAACCCGAAACGGATACGTCTTAGGTTGAGGATGATAAACCTCCAATGAGCGTGTCGAGACAGCCAAGCTTCCTCAGCCTTCAAGGTCTAGGGTTTAGGGGTTTAGGTGTTTAGGCTTCGAGGGTTTGGGGCTTTTAAGAATCCTAGAACAGCCCTATACCCCCAACCCTAAACCGCACCAACCAGGCCTCCAGCGGCATGCGCCATACTTTCTCGCCTGTCTGCTTCGCTGCAGAGTCGATGCCTTCAGGCTGGGAATTGGGATCTAGGGTTGCCGGTTTAGGATTGAGGGCGTACCTTAGAAGGGGCCCCCACCCTGTAATAGTGACCATAAGGATTATATAGGATTATATTAGGGCCCTATTATATTTCTATTATACCACTATTACAGCGTGGGGGCAGCTTCTAAGGCGTACCTTTAGATCTTCCTTGTGGGATTTGGAATGGATCTGGGAACGAAGGTTTTTGGTTCGAGTTTGGATGATGTTTTGTCTTTTGGAGACGTGAGACTGAAGGTTCTAAACTTTGGATGAGGGCTTAGGTTTAAGGGCTTAGGGTCAATTTCAGCACTCTAAACACCCTAAAAACCCGAGCGTACCACAATTTCGGATATCTGGACATGTAGGAAAAGGCTTAGAGAGGGCTATGGGGTCCTGGCCTTGCGAAACGGCGGCCTTCACCGGATGTCTACGATAGTGGCCTTATGGGAGTTTCCGAAAATTCAGGGTACCTTATTTTGGGGTCCTTATCATAAGGATCCTACTATTTGGCGTACAATATTAGGGTCCCCTATTTTCGGAAACTCCCTTAATAATTATTACCTGTACTATTTGCGGGCTCCGTGTGATAATCATGTAGTATACTGGGCCCCCAAAAACCCTACTCTAACTATTAAGTCCCCTATATTAGGATTTTCGGTCATGGAGTTTAGGCTCTCGGCAAGGAGGAGGTTCAGGTCGCTTGGGCTTCGTGAGTAATTAATATAAGCAAGTACGGTCGCCGTTGTACTCATAACTACTAACCCTACTTACAGCTTACGTACTAAGTCTAATGATCCTTCAAGTAACTGTAACCTCTGCACCCTTCAGAGAATGGAGAGTCTCCTAAACAGAAAGCAACCCTAACCATAAACCCGCTACGCGGTCGAAAACCGAGATGCTCTGCAAGACACAGTACCCCCAAAATGTCAACCCCACCTCACCAACAAAAATGATAACGGACCAAGGGCACGCTGGGGCAGAAGCGCTGTGCCAGATCGTCTGAGTTGCTCCACATGCCTCAAAGCATTAAAGCATTGTGGCACGATTACTCTTCCGCAAACATAACTGTCATTCTCCTGTCGTTCTTTGCTGTCGTTGCCGTTGTCGGCGGCATCAACGTCCGCAGTTTCATTGCTGCTGCTTCTGTTGTTGTCGCCAGTGGACTAAAGCTAAGATGCAAACGCACAACACTAGCAGATGATGGTAGAAACATGCACTGTGAGGGCGACTGCGTATGACGAGCCGAAAAGATGAGGACAATTTTAATGGCAATGGCAACATGCATGAACAGACGAGAGCAAGGTCGTGGTCTTAGTTGCTGAGTTCATAATCCCCCAAATTTGTACACTTTCAGTTTTATACTGGGCAAAGTGCATCCGCTCAGCTACTAAGTGGTATGGAAAAGTTTGGGAGGCCCTGCATATCCGAGGCAGTGACCCGTGATGCCCTGGCCGAGGGCAACCATGCAGGCCCCTGTCAAGGTCGCGATGTCCACCACCTGTCTTGGTGGGATGATGAGCGAGAGAGACGGAGAGAGAGACGGAGAGAGAGAGAGAGAGACAGAGACAGAGAGAGAGAGAGAGAGAGACAGAGAGACAGAGAGACAGAGAGACAGAGAGACAGAGAGAGACAGAGAGAGACAGAGAGAGACAGAGAGACAGAGAGACAGAGAGACAGAGAGACAGAGAGACAGAGAGACAGAGAGAGACAGAGAGACAGAGAGACAGAGAGACAGAGAGACAGAGAGACAGAGAGACAGAGACACAGAGAGACAGAGAGACAGAGAGACAGAGAGACAGAGAGGAGAGAGAGTCTGAGAGAGAGTCTGGGAGACAGAGAGACAGAGAGACAGAGAGACAGAGAGACAGAGAGGAGAGAGAGTCTGAGAGAGAGTCTGAGAGAGAGAGAGGAGACAGAGAGACAGAGAGACAGAGAGACAGAGAGACAGAGAGACAGAGAGACAGAGAGACAGAGAGACAGAGAGGAGAGAGAGTCTGAGAGAGAGAGAGAGAGGAGAGAGTGGGTACGGCCTGATATTGCGAGAAATCGTGAATCCGCTTTGGCGGTCTATAGTACAGTTCCAGGTGGAGAACCCGCGCTTCTGAGAGCGTCTGGACACAAACCCTAAACCCTACACCCTAAACCCTAAACCGTTCCAGGAGCGCAACCCGTCGCTTCGGCTGTAACCTCTGGAGTTTCTGGGGATCTCTGCATGGATGTTGAATCTTGGCTGGCACCATATTAGGAATAAAGATGACCCTAATAAAACAACAAAACTAATGATAAGAAGACTAAGAATAACAAAATTATTCAAAACAAATGCTGTAGTAGCATAACAACCATAATCATAATGATTATGATGGCATTAGTTCTCAAAGCTTTAGAGGTGCAGACTGACAAGTTTAGAATATGGCCTTCAAAGCGAGCTGTTCTGATAGGTCCTGCGGAGCCTTGCTCAAACTCCGACAAAAAAGCAGTCACGGTACTTTTGAGTGTAATGTTACTCAACAGCAACCTGATGGCTGAGGGTTTAGGGTTTAGAGTTTAGGGTTTAGGGTATGGGAACCCTAAACCCTAAACCCTAAACCCTAAAGGTGCTTCAGGGGGGTCTGATTTGCCTCCGTGACGCCCTTCTCCTGGCAGAACAGCAGAGCGTCCGCCAAGGTTAGCCTCGACTTGGCACATTCTGGAAATTCTCAAACATAAAGGAGGGGACTTAGTAAGTAAGGTTATAAGTACCATAATTTGGGGTCATATGTAATTATAAGTATAGTTACCTTATTTATAACCCTAGTTACTAAGTCCCATGATCCTTTAAGTAAACCCTAAGATAGCACCATCAAGATAAGGACACCAAAGGAAGGTACCCCCATTTCTAAACGGAAGTCTCAGCAAACGCGAGCTCCTCCAAAAGTAGGATCCTTATCACAAGAACCAGCAGTGAACCCTAAGCCCTAAACCCCCAACCATCCCGCCTTTTATGGAGCCCCCTCTTCTCCTTCACGTGGGAGTTTCCGGAAATTCGGGGTACCTTGTTTCGGGGGTCCTTATAGTAAGGATCCCACTATTTAGGGTACCATATTAGGGTCCCCGATTTTCGGAACCTCCCCCGTTAAGCCCAGCCGACCTCAGAAGGAGCTAGCCTGCAACAGACAATAGGCAAGGAGAGCCCTAAACCCTAAACCCTAAACCCTAAAGAGAGACGCAAAGGATCAGATCAAGAGGCTTTGAAGCCCTACGTGAGTAGGACTATACTTTAAAGGGCTCCTTAAAGGGGATCTACAGGGGCTCTATTATAACAGGGGCTTTAGGGTCTACTTAAAGGATCATGGGACTTAGTAACTCGAGTCATAAGTATAGGGTGACTATACTTATAACCCCAATTAAGGTACTTTTAACCTTACTTACTAAGTCCCATGATCCTCCAAGTACATGATGCCCTGACTAAACCCTTAACCTTAAACCCCTAGCCACAGAGCTTCTGACTCCAAGACCTTGCAATCCCCAAAACAACCACTAAACTCTAAAACCCCGAAAATCTGAAACCTTGAACCCGAAGACCCTTCAACCCCGAAAAAAGGCCTACCAGTCTTGCTATCCGCAAATAGCCCCAAAACCTTAAGCCCTAAGCCTTAAATGTTCCTAAATCCCGTGAACCCCTAAACCCGAAACAAAAACACCCTGAACCCCAAACAGTAGCCAAAGCCTTCCCTCTGCGTCGGTGTTGTTCACCTGCTACACATGGAGTGGCAGTGTTTAGAGTGTTAAAGCATGTTAATGTTGATTCTTGGTGGTGTTAATCCCTAAACCCGAAACTCTGAACCCTAAACCTAATGCAGCGTTCTCGTCGGGTTTGGGGATGTAAGTCAGTGTTGAATTTCCCGGCTTCTGAGGGTGTAGGCCCTGGCTCAGGGGTTTCAAGGTACGGTCTTCATCAAGCCTTAATTGAGAGTAACAACAGCAAAATGGCAAGCAAAACTGATAATCATAACTAAAATAAGAATAATGGCAATCAGCATAAGGGCAACAAAAAAAGAATCCGCAAAATATCCAGGGCCGAAGCGGCCCCACGAGTGAGTAACCTTCTTCGGAACTTAGCACCAACGACAACAATAGACCTTCCAGTCAGCCCGGCACCCCCAACCCCCAACTCTAAAACCCGCCCTAAACCCCTACACCCCAAACCCTAAACCTCTCCCCGCTACATCTCTAAACCCCTCTGAACCCCTGTGTGCCTCGATGGTCGTTCCATCCATGGCGGTGATGATATCGCCTGGATGCAGCGCACCTGACCCCCGATCCAAAGCCCGGTTCTTAAGCTGTAAAGGGTTTAGGGTTTAAGGTTTGGTTTAGGGTTTAGGCTTTGGTTTAAGGTTGGCTTGGGTTGTCGGTTTCTAACACTTTCGGGAACTGTTCTTATACTTAGGATCTTAGTCTTCTTTGTTGTCTTTTTGGCGGATGTAGTCTGTTTGTGGTTCATCGTGATTCCTACTACCGGTGTCTTTGGTGGCCGGGGGGCCTGGGCTGCCCAGAAGATACTTTCGTCCTACAGAACTCAAGTAACGAAAACTCTCCACAAAATGTTCGTTTTGAGACCGTGTGTGCGCGGTTTATGGTGTTCTTTCAGAAGTATAACGGACGCAAGAGATCGGTTTCCTTTTTCAAGTTTTTGGGTCCAGGTCCTGATACCCGTAATAAGACGACATGGCAAACTTCTGATGCGCCTTTCACCTTTCCTGAGGCCTGAACCCCTTTCTGAATAGCAAACTTGAGCTTGCGCGCTCTCTCTCTCTCTCTCGATCTTCTTCCACGGGGCATGAGGGGTGTCTTAAGCCCCTCGGCCTTGAAAGCACCGCCGATGTTCGTGGGGCTTTAGGAGGAGCGTGAAAATCGAATGTGTTTCTCCCTGAGGTTTAAGTGGTATACCAAGAATAAATGTAGTTGTACAAGGACTCAGGATTCCCATTCGTCTCGGAAATGGCAGTTCAGCCTGGGGGGACTTAGTTCCCTTCACACGACATCGTACTGATTCACAAGCATCATTGCCAGGGTCACTGTCGATCGAGTTCCCCGACTTTGTAAATGGTTCACGATTGTACAGCTAAATCATGACAAAGATGGTGCTGTATGCAGCATTGGATGACATGACGACCCATATTCACAATACTTCTAACGGTTAACCCATGGGTACTCACACCTGAGCCACAATGGCTACGAGCATGGCGTCTGTGTCGTGATCAAGTTACACTGAGCGCATCATCGCCACACCATGTTGTCATGATCATGATCGAACGCTGCATTACATCATTACGCGCTTCGGCTCGAAAATGCACAGATTGCACTCTTGGAAAATAATTGGCTTTGCAAACTGCTTAGCCGGTTGTGAAATTCTTGACTTTCATCGCAGCTTTTGCTTCATTCATCAATGCAGCTTTCAGCTGCACTGACGTTTCGGCAGGAATCACACCTGTCGTTCCAAGGAAATTCACGCTGTGAAACACCGAAATTGGCAATTCTGCCGGCCACGATAATGCCGGGGTAATCCCCATAGGGCAACGTCGCGTTGGTAGGCGTTGACACAACCATTGATTTCACTTTATCAGAAACCGTCGCCTCTTGAAAGACGTTGATATCAATCGGGTCTTGAGTGGCCACGTAGAAGTCGTCGCCTGCTTGCACATACATCAAGACTGATGCATCCCATGAAGTCATGACTTGCTCCAATCAGGTATACTCAAGTAGGGCGTGTTTCCTGTGTAATCTCTCTCAGCAGTCTCAGTGAGCTTGCCCATGATGGTTTGGTTCGTAGAGAACTTTAAAGTCCATGAGAAAATGCTCTCGCGGAACGAATCCGCCACTGCATCGAGGGAGTTCAACATTGGCAATGCGCGCAGTTCAGTAAACCACGGCCTGCATGCTGAGTCGGGCGGGGTCATGTAGAGCTGGCGGTAGGATTCATACTTCGCCAAAATCCAAATATCGCCGACTTCAGTCTCGCCATAATGTTGATTGATGCTGAACGATCTGGCATCGTCGAAGGGAATACCGAGGATGCATCCAGCCTTTGCTTAGCTTTGCTCTGGGGTATGAGCCACAGGCAGTCCCTGTGGCCCGCTCGTTCGAGCAACCCCATCCCTGATTTTCAGAAGATGGGCTCAGCTGTATATCCTGATGCATCCAGCCCCTCTCTCTCTCTCTCTCTCTCTCTCTCTCTCTCTCTCTCTCTCTCTCTCTCTCTCTCTCTCTCTCTCTCTCTCTCTCTCTCTCTCTCTCTCTCTCTCTCTCTCTCTCTCTCTCTCTCTCTCTCTCTCTCTCTCTCTCTCTCTCTCTCTCTCTCTCTCTCTCTCTCTCTCTCTCTCTCTCTCTCTCTCTCTCTCTCTCTCTCTCTCTAGGTAGCTAGATACATACACAGGTAGCTAGATACATACACAGGTAGGCAGGTAAACAGGCAGATACGCAGACAAAGTAGATAGACCCATAGATCGGTAGATAAATAGATAGATAGATTGGCAAATCAGCACGTTAGATACAGAGACAGATAGACACGGAGATTGATACATGGATACATAGATAGACGGGTAGGTAGACAGACAGACCACACAAATAGCCAGTGAGAAAGATAGATGGGTACATACAGAGGTACATAGATTGGTACATAGATAACTAGGAAGGCACAGAGGTCGATAGAAAGAGAGAAAGACATACAAAAAGACAGACAAACAGGCAGCTAGACGGATACATAGATAGACAGATGGACCGAAAGATGGACCGACAGATCGACCGACACATAGGTAGTAGGATAGACAGACAGAAACAGATGGATAGGTAAATAGACAGATAGGTAAACGCATCGATAGATAGGTAGATAAGTAGAGAGATAGCAAGTAGGTAGACTCTAGACCATAGGCACATGGATAAGATATCTAGCTAGCCAACTGGCTAGCTAGCTTGGCAGATTGGTAGATAGACAGACCGACCGACCGACAGAAGTACAGAAAGAAAGACAGACAGCAGGACAGACACAGACAGACACAGACAAAGAGAGACAGACAGGGAGAGACAAAGAGAGACAGAGAGAGAGAGACAAGACAGACAGAGAGGGCCAGACAGAGAGAGACCGACGGAGAGAGACCGACGGGCAGACAGACAGATAAAGTATAGGTACATGCATAAATCAGTGCAAGCAATGCAACATCCGTCCAGGCGTGCAGGCAGGCAGGCATATACCGGTTACATACTCAGTTGGCTGATTACTCACATGACCAAGTTTGTGTTCAACACAAGGAAACCGCTTGAGTTTCCTAGCTACAAATCTCCGCACTTGACATGACGTGTAACTTCTAAAAGACCGTTCATTTCTGAATCTTTAACCTGGGCCCTGAACCCTACGTTCGAAATCCTCAAACCAAGGATCAAAGTCCCACAAGCCTCAACCTCAAAGCCTGGCCCACTGTAAACCCGGAACCAAAGCCCTGAAACCTTGCAAACCTTAATCTAGGGGCTTTAGTGATTAGCAAAAGGTTCTGGGTGATACTACACGGTAGCTGTTTTATGACTGTATGGGGAGAGGCTTACTTCTTGTGACAAATCACACTTACTAAAGCCCCTGCCTAGGTCTGGGCTTTTAACTAGCCCGGGAGACAAAGTATAAGCTTTTATTTCACAATGGCTCCTTTAAAAGAAAAGTATTAAGGTATGGTACTCCAAAGCCCAAATCCAAGGGTAAAAGGAGGGACCCTTAATACGGACCCCTAGGTATATCAACTTAATTTCGCTATTATATACCCATTATATAGCCCATTATAGGGTAGGGCTCCCCATTAAGGGTCCCTCCCTTTTGACCAAAGGTTAATTCCAAACCTCGGGACTGGCCCGACCTGGATTCCCGCTGACCATGTTCTCGCAGGTTGCGATCACAAAGTGCACTTCAACATCCTGGGATATCACAACTCGCTTTGGGGTTTAGGGGTGTTGGGGGTGGTAGTGCGGCTAAGGAGTTTAGGGGTTTAAGGGTTTAGAGGTCTACAGTCAGTGGGTTCAGGGTTCGGGTGTTTCATGGATGCCAGGAGGCTGTTCTGCAATTTCTCCCTCGTTCCCTTGCTCTCCCCCTCTCTCGGCCCCTCCCAGACCTAAGTCTGACGCCTCATGCCTGACGCCCTGAACCCCGGACACCGCCAGGAACATCCGGAACGCTGAACCCTGGGCACTAACCCCCATACAGAGAAACTCAACCCCTGAACCGTAAATCCTACACCCTAAACCCTAAACCCTACACCATAAAGCAAGGAAACAACAAATCGGGACTGGCCTTGGGCTTCAGCTGCGCTACGGCTGCAGCAGCCCCTAGGGTGCTCGCCGAGCCGCCTCAGAGGCAAGCAACCGCGAGAAACGGTTTAGGGTTTAGGGTTTAGGGTTTAGGGTAAGTAAGTGTTTTGAAAAAGTGCGTTGTAGGATATATGGAGGTTTTATATAAGCTCACCACCGGTCTCAACGAAGCTTGATAGGTTTTAGAAGGAGCTTGGTACAGGGCCTTAAATGATTAGACCCGGGTTTGGCGAGGGGTTCTTGCACTTCACAAAAGACCCGAACTCAATCACCGGTTCAGGTGGTGCGATTGAGGGGTCTTAGGGTTCCCCAAAAAAGCCCAATACCCCTTAATTAAGGAATATGGCTTAAATTATATAGGGCTTCATATTATGATTTAAGCCATATTCCTTAATTAAGGGGTATTGGGGTCTTAGGGTTCAGGGTTTAGAACTTAGGTGTGCGGATTGCGATCAGAGTTGACCACACAAGCCGCCGAGGGTTCCCAGATGTGGAGCCCTAACCCCCTCAAAGACTTTGATTGTTAAGGAAGACATAAGCCCCGAAACCCGTAACCCCTAAGCCCTAAAAGCTCAACCCACCCTGGCCCCAAACCCCAAAACCTTAAAAAAGAAAACCCGAAGCCTCGACAGCATAGTCGGGAGCTCCCCTCTCACTTAAGAAGGAACCACGACTTCTGCCGGGCCACCCATGTCGAACTTCATCATCTCAATCATCGATCCTCACCATGTCGGGGCTAAACCCTATATACACGAAACCACCAAATACCTAAACCTAAATCCCTTAAAAAACCCTGAACCCTCTTACCCTAAACCCCTTAACCAAAACCTAAGCCCCTGGACGTACCTGAGAAGACGTTAAAGCCCTTAACACCCCTTGCTATCTGAGCCATAAGAACGAAGCCCCGGAAAAGATCATACTTCTAGGATGCCCAGTAACCTAGGAATAAAAAGGGCGCCTTGTTTGGTATTGGGCAACTTTATAACAAACCTAGGACTACAAAAAGGGAATACGGGTACTTCTGGGCATCCTAGACTTCGGTTGTCTTTACAAGAGGCCGCCTTTCACCAGATGGCAAGTTACTGGAGTTGAGGATATAGGGCTCATTTTTGCTCAGTTGCTGAGTTCATAGGTCCCAGAAAGTGTACACTTTCAGTTTTACCCAAAAAGTGTCAACTGTATCCACTCAGCTACTCAGTTTATCTTCAGAACTTGGAGACTCTGCGTACAAGACCACAAACCTTCAACACCCTGAGGTCGCACGCAGACCAAGAGACTTTGCGAAACGAAGAAACCCTAGAGCCCCCTACAAAAATGTTTCAAGTTAACAGTTAGGGCCCTAAACCCTAAACCCCTAAACCCTAACCGCTTAGCTCAGGGCCTTGGGTCTCAGTGGCTCCTCACAGGGAGTTTCGCCCCATGCAGCCTCCGAGACCTCGTCCAGTCCACGGCCCCGATCCCAACGACACGCAAGCTTTTTAGGGAAGATGCACCCTAGACCCCTAAACCCCTTAACCCTAAACCCCTAAACCCCTAAACCCTGAACTAGTTGTCAATCAACGTTGCATCTTGGAATTCCTGCCTTCAGACGTCGGGCTTGCGCGATTGCAGACAGACTGCGACGAAGGAAGTCGGCACCTATGATTCCCGAAGCCTCCTTGACCTTGTCGTAGGGAGATATCAGCTCATTCAGCGCGAATGCATGGCTGAAATTGGCAGGCTCAGCGAAGTTGCTTCACATGTTCGGCCGGGTGGCATTGCTCCTTTAGCCAGGCACTACAACCTTCAGACAGTTACTAGGGATTTAGCGGTTTGGGTTGGGGAGTTTAGAAGGTCTAGTGGTTTATGGGGCTTACGGTCTGGGGTTTGGGAGGTTTACGGTCTTGGGTCTTACAGGGTCTAGGGCTTTAGGGTTGCGGGCATCACTGAAGGAACCCCTTGTTACGCTTGCTTCTCGGCCATGAGAATGACCTCCTCGTCCCAGTCGCCGGCACAGCCGAGCTCCTCTCACTGGCCTGGCCTGGATCCGCCTCCTCCTCTGTCTCAACCTTATAACTTCAAGGCCAGCTTTCAGCCCAAGAGTCATGACCCTTTTTGGTAAAAATTATTTATAAACTTTTTTTCTTGAGCTTACCTTAGCAAGGGTACACAAGCCTTCAGCCCGTGGGGCCCCCAAAAAGCACATAAGCAAAAATTGGGATGGGGATATCCCATCTAAAGCCCCTTATGATGAAGCCCAACAGGGACATCCCTCTAAAATGCTTATGCTTATGCACTTTTTTGGGTCCCTAAATATGGGGGTTCATGGTTGGTTCCCCTGCCTTCACCTCCGAAGAGCCCTGAACAGCACGCAGCACCGGAAAGTCATGAAAACGACTCGATTACGCACGTTTCACAAATAAAATACTTCAAGCAGCTTAGGACACTGAGCTTTAGAAAATGCCTAGGTGGCAACTAGAATTCCACAATGGATGAATATGTGACATACTTCTGCGAGACTTACCATAACAACTGCAGCAAGTAGCATGATTCAAAATACTCCAGATCACAGCAACACCACTATCATAAAGGTTAAGAAAGCAAGAGCTGGTGTACTGAACCTTGCCTGTAGAGCCTGTTGCAGAAGCCTGCAAAGAGCCCGTGTATCTTCTGGCTTCCCCAATACCCACAAGTTCAACTTTCAGAATCCACCTCATAAGAGCCCCAAAAGTTGAAAAGTTGGGCTTCGAACCACTAAGCACCCAAAAAAGCCCAACAACAACCCTAAACCCCAAAACCTAAACCCTAAACCCCAATCCCTATAAGTCTTAAGCCCCCACGAGTTCCGGGGAGCCTCCACCGGCTTTTAGATTATAGCCACCGGAGTCGAAGGTGAGTCCTGAAACAGCTCGCGTTTACTCTAACGGTTTAGGGTTTAGGGGTTGGGGTTGAGGCTTCCTTTTAGGGTTAAGGCTTCCTTGTTCAAAGTTGGGTTTAGGATGCGTTTAACACAGGCCTTACTTAGGGTTGAGGCTTCCCTATTTTTGGGGTTAAGGCTTCCTTCTTCAAAGTTGGGTTTAAGGTTGATCGAGGGCTTTGGGGTTTGAGTCCAACAAAGGCCTTCTTTTAGGGTTGAGGCTTCCTTTTCTTAAGTTTGGGTTTACAGTAAAAGCCAGAAAGTTGGAATATCATTATCGTAATCCCCTTTAAGGTAAATTATAGGGGATCCTACCACTAATCCATATTCCAACTTTCTGGAGTTCCCTTTACTAATATGTACCCTAAACCCTCAACCCAAAACCCTTATAGAATCCTTATAGATCCCACTAAGGAGCCCTTATAGATCCCTTTAAGGTTATTCCATATTCCAACTTTCTGGAGTTCCCTTTAGGGTTGAGGGTTTGGTCTGAGCTTTCGGCTTCAGGGTTTTGGGGTTTAGGGTTTAGGGTTTAGGGTTTAGGGTTTAGGGTTTTAGGGTTTAGGGGTTTTGGGGTTTTGGGGTTTAGGGTTTAGGGGTTTTAGGGTTTTAGGGGTTTTGGGTTTAGGGTTTTGGGTTTAGGGGGTTTTGGGGTTTAGGGTTTAGGGTTTAGGGGTTTTGGGGTTTTGGGGTTTTGGGTTTTAGGGTTTTAGGGTTTAGGGTTTAGGGTTTTAGGGTTTAGGGTTTAGGGTTTAGGGTTTAGGGTTTAGGGTTTAGGGGTTTAGGGGTTTAGGGTTTAGGGTTTAGGGTTTAGGGTGAAACATGTCGTAATCCATATTGGGCCTTGGCAAGCGTACTTGGGCTTCACTTGGGCTTCATCTGCTTTTACAAAGGTTGATCATGAGATCATAAACAGGAATTCATCGGCTCCTGCAAAAAAGGTTTTACTGGGGTATTGCTATACTTCTCAGAACTGGGTCCTGGCGCGTAGTATAGTCTGATACAGGGTCGCTATCATATACTCCGTTTGTTGACAAGGCATGTGTACGGCGGATTTTTGGGGAAACATGAGGTCTCATGATGGTCTGCACCTGACCACGGTCTTGCGGTACATCGTAGCATAAATGTGCAAGGACTATAAGGGCACATTGTTACATGCCTTCAGAAACTTATAAGGATCTCCATCAGGAGCTTTGAAGCTTGTATTGGAACATGCATTTTGTCCTGTGGGTGGGTGTAAAGCTGTCGTAAGGTTGGAAAAGCGCTTTTATACACTGTGTGGTCGGTTTTTAGGTGTTATGGCTCCAGGTTTATGGCCTTTAGGGATGGAATTTAGGCGAATTTTGTAGATTCATGCGTCATACCTGCATACACAGATGAGCTTTTCTCAACCGAATAGAAATTCTGTGTTTTCGCGTAATATGCACAACTTTCGTGGTCGAGTGTGCCTGGAGTTTACTTGTACTTACATAGACAACCCTAAACCCTAAACCCTAAACCCTAAACCTTAAACCCTAAACCCTAAACCCTAAACCCTAAACCCTAAACCCTAAAAGCCTGTTCCAATTATGGATTGGGGCCCCCTACTTAAAGGATCATGGGACTTAGTAACTAGGGTTATAAATAATGTAACTATACCTTTAAAGGGGATCTGTAGGGGTTCCATTATAAGAGGGGTTTTAGGGTCTACTTAGAGGATCATGGGACTTAGGAACTAGGGTTATAATTAGGGTTTCTGTACTTATAACCCCAATTAGGGGACTTATAACCTTACTTACTAAGTCCCCTGATCCTCCAAGTACATTACCCCGACTTCTTGGTTGCTGGGACTTAACGGCTGACCCAACGCTTTGAGGCCTTTCCCTGGTCCTTCGTGGATTACTTCTGGAACTATGGGGTTTATGTTTACCCTGAACCTTAAACCCAAAACCCTAAATCCTAAACTGCTAAAACCCTGAACTCTGAACTTTGGGGGCTTCCCCTAAACCTAAACCGCCAGCCTTTGCCCACGATGCCGATTTTCCTCTTCGCCGTGCCACCTGCAGCGATGCCACTGGCTCTCCAACCCCCCGAAGCATGACCCCAAAGTCGTAACCCTAAACCCTGAACCACCCTAAACACTAAATCCTAAATCCTAAACCCTAAACCCTAAATCCTAAACCCTAAACCCTAAACCCTATCTAAAGCCCTACAATATTTCCTAAATCCCAAACCCCCGGCAACCGCAAGCCTGAAGACCTGAAGTAGGGGTCTGGATAGGGGCGCCTGCTTGCGGCTCTAGGGTTACCCCCCCGAAGCAAAAACCCCAAAGTCGTAACTCTAAACTCTAAACCCACCCTAAACCCCTACCCTAAATCCCAAACACCCGACAGCCGCAAGCCGCCTGCTTACGGCTTTAGGGTTGAGGGCTTCCTATACTGAACCTAGAACCCTAGCAAAAATATAGTTTTAACTGTTTCTTAGGGATTATAATAACCAAAAATCAAAAATTATTTCTAAGTACCCCTAAGTTTAGGGCTGAGGAAGGGTAGCAGAGAAAGGCAGAGCTCCACTGCGAAACCGACTACGACGACATCCCTGATAGATCCAGATGGATGGTTGTCAGAATTAGGGTCCCTTTTGGCTTCCCTACATACTAGGCGCCGTACAATATTAGGGGCCCAAAAAGGGACCATAATTTTGACAACCATCCAGATAGATTACGACAGTGATTACGATAGTGGGAATGGCGACATGACTGAACGGACGAATAAGACCGATGTATGCAGCAGTCAGACAACCATGCTTTGGAAATCCACGTACCTCTGAGGCAAGGCTTTTGGAGGGGTTCCCTAAACCCTGACACCTACATCATTTAGTTTGCATGGATTAAGCATGTGGTATCAGGTAGTTCAAATATTACCATATTCATTGTTTTTGTTTTTGTCTGGGCTCTTCATAAGGGCTCCGAAAGGGTTCAGGGCTTAGGGTTCATAGGATCCCGTAGGCCCTGAACCTGCACCCTTTTTCCTAAGAAAGGGGCCTTCGTAATTGAACGTATGGCTTTGGCGAATATTGTAGTATAATCATATGATTGGTACATCTTCAGGATTCTATATTACGCTCCTACCATCTCCTACCCCTATATAGAAACCCCGGAATGCGGCCTGGCGAGTAGGTGAGATGGATCAGCCTTGCGCCGAGGTTCGACGCTTTGCTGACCGCCAGGAAGGAGCCCATACCAAGCTTCTCGCACTCCTCGCTTAGGGTTCGTATACGGGTTCTTCGAGGGCTGCTATAAGCGTGGATTTCGGACTTTAGGGTTAAAGGTTTAGGGTTTAGGGCTTGGGGTTTGGTGTGAAGAGTTTATCTGGGTGGGGTTGGGACCTGGGGTTTAGCGTTTAGCACCGAAAGCTTGTGGAGCCTCGGCTTGATCGGTCTTGGGCCTTCTCTCTGTGTGGCTTCATGCAGAGGTTTCAGGTTTCAGGATTGAGTGGTTGAGTCTAGGGTACTAGGAACTGCGGGCAATGTTGCAGCTTGCACTCTGTACGATCTACAGTGGTGCAAAATCATATCTTTAAGCTACGTCGCAACAGCCAGCAAGTCAGACCTTCACCCTAAGCCCATGGGTAACAGGGGGGACCCTTAATAAGGACCCCTAGGTACATACCCTTAATATAGCCATTATATACCCATTATATAGCTCCTTTTCCCCTTTGACAAACCCTGAACCCTAAACCATAAACCGGAGCGGATCGAAGCAGCGGGCGGTGCGGAAGATCGCCGCTACTCGACGGACCGGTGACCGGAGAGGCTTCGTCACAAAGGATGCCTGCGAGAAAGATGTGTGATGATGTGTGTACATACTGTTGCCGAGAGGGAAAGCTACGTTTAGACACTCGCTGCGACTCTACTACGTCCCTTGTAGAATTTGTCGGTTAGGTTTTCTGGTTTAAAGATGGGAAGAATAAAGCCCAGAAGCCTTACAGCACACAAAAAATACCTAAAACCGTACAGCTTCTAAACAAACCCTGAAACCATACAATCCCTTACTAAACCCCTCATCCCGACTTAGTACGGCAGCAAGTTTGCTCCGTTCTACCCATTCTAGCTGTCTGGGCGTGCCAAGCCTGCCGGCGGCATGCTTACCATAATCATGCGAATATTAAACATGATAACAGCAAGAACAAAAAGAAAACAACGAAACCAACAGTTAACAATAACAATTAATAATAATGCCACTAAGTATATTAATATCTGTAATAAGCGGAAAAAGAAATATATTCTAAGACCGTGGTCCTTTTCGTCCAAGACCTCCGCCTTAAGACCAAGGCGACCTGCTGAGGCTTATGTGGTTCAGGGCTTACGGATTAGGGCTTACGGTTTAGGGGTTAGGGTTTAGGGCTTAAAGATTAGGGTTTAGGGTTTAGGGCTTAAAGATTAGGGTTTAGGGTTTAGGACTTACGATGTTGCTGTGGCATGGCGCCTTGGTAATATCTGGCGACTGCGCTTTTTCGAGTGCTTCGTATTGTGGTGATCGGCCGTTATAGCCGGATGGTGGGGGCAAGCTTTTGCGACGACTTTCCCTTACGTGCCGTTTACATTCGTGGTGCAACGCCTCTTTTCGAAGCATGAATGGGAGTTTCCGACAATACGGGACCCTAGTATAGAACCTCAACCTCTATAGCGCGATTGCCAGTATTAACCATATGATCAACACTTTCTGCAAGGACCCTCGACAAGGGATCCCTAGTTTGAAGAAATGCCCATGTGTCAATCAAGACAGCACTGCGCTGAAACCCTGTTGGAGAGGGAGGATGTTCCAAGTTCGGGTTGAGGGAGTCAGGGTTTTGAGTCGCTCTATTTGGGGGGGGGGGGCCGGGCTTGGTATAGCAAGCTCATATAGCTTTTGTAATTGAGGTTCATTGGTTGAAGTTGCTGGAAAGGCATCGCAGAGCTCTTGCTAGGAGGAGGAGGAGGAGGAGGAGGAGGAGGAGGAGGAGCATTTTTGGCCGGGGCCTGTTCTTCCGAAGTTGGGATTAAGTGGAGTCATATCGAGGCCTTACAGTAATAGCTCGAACAGCGCTTGCATGAGGTGATTACCATCTAAATCGGTCAATCGTATGATTACTACGGATTCCGACGCCTGTCTTACTTCTGAAATACTCATGTGGGAAGAAAAGCCCAAACTTTCAGAAAGACACTGCCTGATAAGAGCCCCTCAGACTTGAAAAGTTTGGCTTTGAAACACTAAGGACCCCAAAAAAACAACAAAAAACTAAACCCCAAAACCTAAACCCTAAACCCTGATCCCTAAACCCTAAACCCTAACAATTACTCGGGGCCCAAATAATGAGAATACGTTTTTTTGGTGGGGGGGCACATTTTAAAATAATTGTGATAAGGAGCCACCGAAATCGTGCCTCAAAAGGTAGGATGAAGGTAGGTGGGGTATTCCCACATAAGAGTCCTTATATGAGGGATCCTTGATCTTACCTACCTTCATCCCACGTGTTGAGGCCTCCGATTTAAGGGGGTCGGGGAGTTTGGGGCTTGGGGGCTGGGGTTTGAGGTGTGGGAGCTTCGCGCTTTTAGGGTTTAGGGTCTAGAATGTTTTTAAGGGCTGAGAATTTAAAGTTTAGGGTCTAGGGTTTAGAATTTACACCTTAAGGTCTAGAGTTTAGGGTTTAGGGTTTAGAGTTTAGGGTGTAGAGTTTAGGGTTTAGAGTTCCGGAGGGCTGGCTGTTGGAGCGTTGGGATTTGGGGCTTGATGGCCTTAGGTTTTGGGGTTTAGAAATGTCGGTGTTGGGGTTAAATGCAATACCCTTCCTTAGAACCACGCTAAACATGATATGTTTAATACGGTTAATGATACAAATCCTGCATTACCCGTAATAAGGAACATACCATGATTCCCATAGTCTGAAGGGTCCTTAAGGCAATGCAGGATTTCTATCATCAACAGTACTCTCTTGGGCTTTATATGATCGAGACCCCCAAAAATTCTGTAGGTTAGGGACGGCTTTGGGCTCAGGGATGCAGCCGGCTCCGAGAGCTGAAGGAAGATTGAAAGTCCTAAAGCCTTACTTGGAGGATCATGGGACTTAGTAAGTAAGGTTATAAGTACCTTAATTGGGGTTATAAGTATAGTTACCCTAATTATAACCCTAGTTACTAAGTGCCATGATCCTTTAAGTATGGGTGGTTGTGAAAATGATCGTCCCTTTTGGGGGTCCCTAGTCTAGTACATGGTCCCAAATATTTAGGGTACCCCAAAAGGGACCATCATGTTGACAACTACCCTTACAGTAGAAGCCAGAAAGTTGGAACATCATTAGCCTCATGCCCTTAAGGTGCGGTATAAGGGCTCCTAGCACTAAACCTCCAAAGCCATGTTCCAACTTTCGGGCTTCTACTATAAGGACCACCCTTTCAAAGCCTTGAAGCCGTGTCAAAACCCTCATCCTGTAAGCCACCCACAAGTATGAGAGGTTATGCCGAAGACCTAAGAACCCTACATAATCTTTAAGCCCCCCCATAAGTATAAGATTCAGCGCTTGGGTGGTTATACCTAAGAATACCTTCCCGCAACCTAAACCATCTGAAACCCGTAGCCAGACAACTCAGCCGACCTGCCTGCCATCTCGGCAGCTGTGTTCGCCAGATTCAGTGGGTCGACGATGTTCGCCGGCGCATTCCTTAGTAGTTCATTACGGTGCTTGTCCGCTGAGGGGTTTACATACTGTAGTGTTTCGGTTCAGGGGTTCGAGCTTAAGCCTTTTCGACGAGGTACCGTAAGCGATAGGTCTGTTCTTCAGTAGGGAGCTCTACACAAGCCTGAAACCGAAAGTTGAAGATTCTAAGCGACAGGCACGAGCTCCCTCGCGAAGATAACGCCAGAGGCAATCGCTGCTGCCTGACATCAGATTTATGGCGTTATCCCGGAGACTATCCTTTTGAGGATATGTGCCAGGAAGGCATAATGAGGAGCCGTAAACATCTACGTCTCATCGGAAAAACTTAGCACAGCTGCCAGAGGGCGTGGGATGCAAGCTTCTGGCATCCTACCATCTTTGCGCTTAATTAAGATGTATGGGTTGCGGTTCAGGGTTTCGGGTTTACCTCATACTAAAACTTGGGCTCAGGGATTTATAATAGTTTTGCTCGTGTATGGGAACCACAAAGGGATACGGTTCATGATGGTGCAAACTGCAGTGTTTGCCGAGACCCTCGTGTCGAACCTGCCAACTACTCGCTACTGCACAGGCACTGGAACAATGAAAGCTGTGCGTTGATTCGGTGGGGGGGCGGGCACCAGGCATACTAGGCATACTGCGCCAACACATTGGTACATGGGTAGTTCTTTGAATTACGGTCCCTGTGAAGCTGCTTTTATAAGGGGGCCGTACATTTTGAAGGACCCAAAAAGGGACCCTAATTTTTGTCAAACATCCTTCGTTCTGGTCCATGGCACCTTGTGAACAGCTGTCCCAAGTCATTCACTCTTTGAATCCCAAGAACTGAAAACAAATGGTATCCCAGTCGCAGAGTCGCCACCAGCCAGGAGCCCGAGTCAGGAAACCCTGCAAACCTGGAACATGCCCAAACTCACTTTAAACCTTAAACCCGAAGCATAAAAACCCTGAAGCCCAACCTAATCCCTGAACCCGTGAAGCCCCGGGGGGTTAACCCCGAGCCCAAAAACTCCTCGTTTGTTGCGGTGCAGAGAGGGGTCCCTGATGCACTTCCGCAAACGAACATGAAAAGCATCCTTTGAATTGGGATCTCTATTGCACTCCCGCGAAAGGACATGAAAAAGGTTTCTAGGCATTTCTAGGTGTTGGGTTTAAATTTGACGTCATGGGCGCGGGGCCCATTACGGACAACCGCCCGGACCTTATGAGGGAATCTGCGGACTTAGATGAGCTAGAGCTGAATCCGAAACCTTGAAACTGCTAAGCCGCCCCTCGACCCCGACCTTAAAGCCCAAAGCCCAAGAGCCCTATTCTGAAAAGGTTTAAGGGATTTGTTTTGGGCTCTGGGTATGGACAATGGAGCTAAACCCTAAACCCCTGAAGTTCAAAATAAACTTCAAAGAACAAGACATGACGGTTATGAGCCCGCGCCTTCGTAAAGGCCTCGTCGCTACCGTCCGGGAAGCCCAACATCTCCAGTGAATCTGGGCCCTTCGGCGCCTCTCAACGTGAAGCATCTTCCACTCCCCAAATAACCGAGCAGCCCTCCCTCGAAAGAACAAAAAGCGAAACCCAAACCCGACACCTGAAACCCTGAACCCCAACCTTTCAAACCTCAAACCCTGAACCCGCAACCCCAAACGCCAATCTAGCCTCATGTGAAGAGCTCATGATGGCTGCCCCCTCAACTTCCAGCCCCTGAAACCCCAAACCGTGAGCCCGCAGCCCGAAACATTTAAACCTTACACCCAAATCTCAAAACTTAAAACCCTACACCGCAAACCCTAAACCCAAACCCTATAAACCTTATACATCCAGTTCATAAACCCCATAACAACCCTAAACCCAAACCCTGGGGCCTTATCTTTGTCCGGAGTCTTGGCTCCCTGGAACCGTTTGTCAGCCTTGGCGCGAGGATCCAGTAATATGGAGGCCTTCTGCAGGTTCCTTTTAAAGGGGTCTACTATAAGGGCTACTATAAGGGCTTGGAGTAAGGGGCTCAATAGTTGGAACAGGGTTTTGGGGCCCACTATACTATAATGAATGATGAGAATAAGGAGCCCCCAACATAGCATGGGTAATTATGAAGGCCCCTACAATAGAGGTCTGGCGATTCAGGGGTTTAAGGTTTAGAGTTCAGGTCTTAAGAGAGATTTAAGGCTTTAGGGGTTTAGGGTTTAGGGGCTTTGGGTTTAGGGTTTGCGGGTTTAGGGTTCAGGGGTTACGGTTCCGGGGTTAGGGCTTTGGCAGACGTTCTGGGGCGCAGGTCTTGGAATCAACATTCAGGCATTCAGCAAAGGCCAATGTGTTCCACTTTTACGACATTCTCGAAATGCTCTCGCACCTAGGAGCATGCTCCGCGCGATGTCGCTACGAATTACCAGGCACTCCACCATCATTTGTGTTGCTGCTATTATTGGGATGCTGACTATCATTTTGACGGCAATCAGATTAGATGGAAGCTTCAGCAAATACAAAACTCTTGGAAGGAATCCCAGACCATTTTCTGAAGTGAAATCCCATATAACGCCCTTCTTAAAACCTTGCCTGCGTTGAGCCCCCGACTCTTGCGAACAATTTTAAGGGATGGGGCTGTGCTGTACTTACCAGATCGCCAGACTCGGTATATGGAAAGCTGCAGAGAATCCTGCCGAATGCCTCTTAGTCACTCCGAATGAAGAAATGGACACGTATGATACTTCCTACGCAATCACAATAGGGTAATAAGCAGAGATAGGATTCGTGCATCGTCGCCAACGGAATGCCAGCGCGGCTCCGAGCTTGTGGTTTAAGCTTTGGCTTGCAAGGGTACGAGAATGCACATTTGCTGCTTTTCTTCTCCAATGGAGCAACCAACTCTGTGCGCTTGAAGCAACGAAGCAGTGTGAGACCTGACTTGCCTTGCACGGTCCCATTCCCAAGCCGGCACGACTTGTTTTGGAATTATGTTCTAGTTTAAACTGAGCATGGGACCTGGGGACCTGAGGACCTGAGGGCCTGAGTGCCGCTACGGACCTGCCGCGCCAGAGTTGCCAGACCTGGCTGGTAGATCCCAGCCGGACAGCGGTTTGGGGGTTTAGGGTTCAAGGGCGAGCGGCCTTCGGTCCAAGAAAGCAGCCAGCTTGCCGTTCAGCGTGGGCTGTGTAGATCCAACCCACTTAACTGGGCGGGCTCGTTTTTAGTTTGGCCGTGTCTTGACCCTCCGTAGCCGAACATGCATGACTGCCACTATAGCTGTTCAAAGATGTCAGCCAAGCTACTTCTCTTCTGCAAAATAAGGGGTAAAGCCAAGCGTCATCAAGCATGTGACTGCTTGGCATGCATTCCAGGGTATCATGGAGGCCTTCAATCCGACAAGTTGCAGGACAGAAGGGCTCAGCACGTGGAGGCGGATGCTGCAGTTGTTCAGGGTCTCCATGTACTCCTTCGTGAACCTCTGCCGGAAGAAGCCACCCTCGACCAGTGCAATGTTCCTGACAGAAGTATCAGGCTCAGGACTGTCAGGACTCAATCAGTCAAGAAAGCATGACACTGGTTGAAAGCTGTCCTGGATTCAACACTTTGCCACTTGTCCCCTGCCATGTTGCCTGGCAGCTGCCTTTGCCCCATCTTCTTCATACCCGTCTTCAGCATGAAGGACTCAGCGAAGGCTGCCACATCGGAGGCGTAGTAGGAGACGGCAACTGCCCATCTTGCTGGACCGGGAGGATCCAGCCCTGCCACTCTGGGCTGTCGTCCTGGGAATTAGAAGCAAAAGATGAAACCGGCATGATGCGAAACTGGATTCCATGCGCAAAGGACTTGCAACCAAGTGTCCGCAAACGATTTCAACTGACAGCCCCTTGCCACCCCATTCACAATATACGGGTTGAGCAAGATATGCGCAGACCCTCGCTCGATTGTGAACTGCCCCAACAACTCCCGGACGCAGCAGCTCAACTCGGATGTGCAAAGTCAGAGTTGACACATCTCAACATGTACAATAAGGTCATGTCTGCATTGCTTCTTCGGCACAACCTGAAACTTTTGTGGGGAACTCTGCCGGGCAGAGAGCTGCGACAGCAATGTCGAGAGGCCGTCGAACTGCACTTCATCCTCAAAAGGAAATCCTGGGATGTTGGACACGACAGTGTGCTGTGCTTGCAAGGCTAAATCAGGACTTCAGGATATCCGGCGCCGTGGAGAGGGCCCTGCCAGCAATCTGTCATGCACACCCACCAACTCTACCACCCTCAGCAACCCTGACTGAAAACTGCTTCTCTGATGGTCAAGCAAGTCACGTGCAATGTTGTTGCACGTCGTCCGCCGTGATCTTTAATATGCCAGGCTGCAGAAGCGGAAACATCGTGGATGGAACGACGTCAGCGATCACTGCATCGGAAACAGCGGCCGTGGAAGACACGGCGTCATGCGGAGTGACGGTCGTCGTCATCTTGCCCATGACAGATCCCCAAGCTCTCAGACCTAGGTTCCGAGTTCCTGGGGACCTCGGGGCCTGGGAGCCAAAAGGCAATTTCATGTCGTCGCTCACTGATCTCTATCGCAAGGCAGGCAAAGCGCCGCATCAGGCTGCTCTGGTGCAACAATCAATGTGCAGACCCCTACAAATCAAGCCAGGCGGGCCTTTTGATCTGCTTTTTCTGAATCTTCAGCTGGGGGTCCTAACCTTTGCCTGGGACCCTAAACAGCAACGGCAAAAGAAAATTAAAAATCCCCGAATGCTCTACCCAGTTGCATCAGCCTCAACAGAATGAAAGCATCAAAACCACACAGGCTTTGATAAAGCTTGGCAAAATCAAGTGACCCTCGTAACGCCGTACACGAGTCATATACAGCATCTAGCATACACTGCTACCTTGCAGGATCCTGATATTGGAGCTTTAATAATGGAACAGGATGTTGGGGTACACGGTGGATGGACGAAATTTTGAACCACCTGTATGCATCCTCTGTTTAACATTGGCGCGTGCTGCCTGCCAGGTGCCAACTCTTTCGAACAAATCGGTGCGGCGTTTCTAAGTACCATTGTCAAAACGGAGGCAAGGGGGTTTCGACCGAATGCAATGTTCAAAATGGTGCAAGAGTTCCCACGACTGATACACGTACTATAGCAAGGGTACATTGCTAGAAACTTTCGAACCCGTAACCCTCAACTCTACCCTACCTGCGACCCCAAACCCTACAAAATAGTAGGTTATGACCCCTTAATTCGATAGCGGTAGGTTTTTGGATCCACAGGTAAACCACTAAGATCTAAACCCTGCGAACCCAGGCCTTCGTTGCCCCTGCTTTTGGGCCCCGCACATGAAGACCCAGGAAAAAGCCTTCAGCAAGAGCCTGCTCTCACTACCTAAACCATGGTTGGGATAGGGTTAAAAACTTAATTTCTATTCCTTATTGGGTTGAAGTACCCATAAAAGTGCAAAATGTTACCCAACTATGACAAAGCTACAGGGGTAAGGGTTGAGGGTTTAGGGGTGCGGTGGACTTCCCTCTCTCCGCTGTTGCCCACCCTGTATCTCAGACCATCAGAACGACTAGAGCAAACAGTGTTATGTACGTTTCTGCTTTATGAGGGGGGCCTTATTCATTGAAATGGTGGGTAGTGTTTTTGGAAAGATTATATGCGGATTGTATCGGGATACTGTTACGTACGCAGTATTCTTAAGGGGCTGACCACCCTAGCCCAGAAAAGGTTAACCTTTTCAACTGTGGCAGGATTATATCACACCCAAACGGTTCAAGCGCGACGTGAGATAAGCTGCGTCCCCAGCGAAATGCGTGAGCCGAGCTTCGCAAATTTGCGAATTAAGCTCAGAAGGGTGGTGGGAAGCAAACCGGCAACGGACGAGGTGTGATTCGGGGGATGCGATACGAATGTTTCAGGACCCGGACTCCTGGCACTATTCTTACCTTTGGTAAGTAGGGAATGGAGGAATGGGGTACAATTATAACTACTATTACTACCATTCTTCCATTCCCTACTAACCAAAGGTAAGTATTGAGGATTCAAGGAGGTGTCGGACGTGAGACCCCGAAAGGAGGTTCTGGTCGGGATTTCAGAGAAGGAACAACACTGGTGAGCTCGTAAGATGACAGTGATCGCAGATTCTCCCGGGAATAAGGCGGTTTAGAATTTAGGGTTCAGGGTTTCAATGAAGTATCAAGGAGATCAAGACACATAACAAAGGTGCCTGCGGCTTGCGCTAATGCCTCCGGGGGCAGTCGGGCGGCTCCAAAGCGGTCAGAAGGTTAAAGGTTACCTATTCAGCTACTAAGATAATGGGTAGCATGATGAGGGAGACCCCTTAAAGGGTACCCCTTCTGAACCCTACTTCTGGCTCTCTTACAAGGGAGCTTATTGAGAGGGTCTATATCCCTGAGGGTCCCCCTAATCCTGACTCCCAAAAAATGGACCCCGTTGTAGTACCCGAGAGCACCCTTAAAGGGGACCCTATTATAGAAACCTATACTACCCTTGTGGGACCTCTGTCTATAATGCATGCAGACCCCTGATACTGACCCTAGTAATTGGACCCTAAAGGAGCCCCTTCTAGGACCCTAAACCCAAAGCCCTCAAAGGAGCCCCTTCAAGGACCCTAAGCCCTCAACCCTAAACCCCTAAACCCTAAACCCTAAACTCCTAAACCCTAAACCCTAAACCCCTAAACCCCTAAGCCCTAAACCCGAAACCCTAATTCAGACCCCTATTTCCTGGTTTGGCCCTCCTGGGCTTTCCCCGAACCCTCCAAGGAGGCCTGGGGATCGAGACCTTCAGAGAAGGCAACGCCGACGGAGCCACCTGCGTTTAGGATTTAGGGTTTGGGGTTTAGGATGTAAGGTTGAGGGTTTAGGGGTTTAGGGGTTTAGGGGTTTAGGGGTTTAGGGGTTTAGGGGTTTAGGGTTTAGGGTTTAGGGTTTAGGGTTTGGGGGTTTTCCTGTGACAACAAACCCCACAAAATAGTAGGTTATGACCCCTTAATTCGATAGTAGAACCCTTAAAACGCTAGGTTTTTGGATCCACAGGTAGGATTTAGGATTTAGGGTTTAGGGGCAGTTTTGATGGGCAACTCAAGGTCTTTAGACTCCGCCTGTACCCCCAAACCCTAGAACATACTAGGTTCTGACTCACAATGATAGGGTGAGTGCATGAAGCAGAATTCTATACTGAACTTAGAACCCTAGCAAAAATTTAATTTTAGCTGTTTCTTAGGGGTTATAATAACCAAAGATTAAAAATGTATTTCTAAGTATCCCTAAGAATTTAGGGTTTTGGATCCACAGGTCAGCCTGAGTTGAACCCCAGAAGCCTTACGAACTACCTCGAGGCTTTAGGGTTTAGGGTTTAGGGTTTAGGGCTTTGGGTTTAGGGTTGAGGGTTTAGGGTTTAGGATTTAGGGTCTAGGGTTTAGGGTTGAGGGTTTAGGGTTTAGGCTTTACGGTTTAGGATTTAGGGCTTGGGGTTAGGGTTAGGATTTAGGGCTTAGGGTTTAGGGTTTAGTGCCAAAGATCCTATGATTAAGGACAATCCTGTACGAAACACATAACGAGGAACCCTACACCAGAGGCCGGTATGTTTATTTACGGACTCATAACAAGCATAAGGACCCCGAAACATAAAAGCCTAAACTGAGCCCGAAACCCTCAAAAAACAAGTTAGGGTATGACGGGGATCTGGCAGAACTGGCGAAGCCCAGAGTTCGGAAACCCGGACCCAGAGAGCCCAATACCCCTTAATTCACCACTATACCTTGAATTATGAGGGGCTTCATATTGTGGTTGAAGCTATATTCCTTAAGGGGTATTCCGCTCCCTGGCTCCTGTTCAGGGTTAAGGTTAAGTGAATTGCAGTGAGCATGGATTGACGGCGAGGCGAGAGAGCGTGCGCCACATCCCTGCTGCGCGACCATTCCTCCTCTCGACCACGCCAGCCGCCGCGGGGGGAAACAGCGCCCAGAAGACTCCAGAGGTCGTCCACGTACAGCCATGTAGTGCTTCATGAAGGGCTTTCTAGGAATTCAAAAGGCTTCGGTATAGAATTTGGAATCTTTTCTCAATGGGTTTTTGGGGATGTTGGAGAATGTTTGTATGGGATAGAACCCTAAACCCTGAACTGAACCCTAAAAACTTAAACCCTAGACCCCTAGACCTAAACCCTAAACTGCTAAACACTGGTTCCGCCTTTGAGCCACTAGACTCTCGATCCCTGAACACTGAACCCTGAAACCTTACACCCAAAATCAAGTTCCCTAACCCTAAACACTCAAGAGCAGGATAAATAGAAATTGTGTCAACTTCGCTTCGAACCTTATTTTCATTAATTCGAAATTTTATTAAAATTACATGTGTAGGAAGAGATCCCAGCCCTTTTCTTCCGCAGCATCAGTCCAGCTCCCACAGCCCAGCCCAGCCCCAGGTTCCCAGCCCAAGCCCGGCCCAGCCCCAGCTCGCCAGCCACAGCCGACTCCCAATCCAGGGACCCTTAATGGGGACCCCTACCCTATAATGGGCTATATAATGGGTATACAATAGCTATATTAAGGGTATATACCCCAAGATTAAAACTGCAAAGCCCAGCAGCCAGCCCCAGCCCCCAGCCCCCCCAGCCCCAGCCCAGCCCATTCCCAAAATCAAAACTCCAAAGAAAACGTGTCCCTCAAGACCCCGGACCCAAACCCTATACAATTTCTATAAACCCCTAAACCCTAAACCCTATAAACCCTAAACCCTATAAACCCCAAACCCTAAAACCATGAAAAGGTTCCCAGTTTCGGTGCCTTTGAGCCCCTTCACCGCCCCCGCCGCCGCGGCGCCCGCCGCCCTGGCGTCGGCCTCCGCCGCCCCGAGGCCGACAAAGACCACGCGGCTGGGGCCGGCCTGCAGAACCCAGGGAGCCCAATACCCCTTAAGGTTTAGGGTTTTTTTTTTTTTTTGAACGCCTTTTTCCGACTGCGGACAGAGGGAATCCCTTCTTCAGAGAAGGCGTAATTCGGCCATCCGCACACACTCACTTGCAGGAGAGAAAAGTGCGACACAGCCGAACCCCAACCATCTCAGGTTGGCCATGCAATGGGGATCATGCAGGCTGGCCCTGCATGCATAGCACGGTGTGGAAGATTCTCAACAGCACCGTGTTTCAATGTAGAATATCTTGGAAGTCGTCACGGCAGCATGCACCTAATTCCAATTCTGGAATATCTCGAAAGTCATCACGCCAACATGCACTTAATTCAAATCTCAGGAGTACATTTCGGACATCATCACGCTCATATTGCATCTAATTCAGCTGCGGGAATATCAGAAGGTCATCTGGTTCCGCATGGGAGAAAAAGCTGTACGTAGCTCAGAGCTGCACCCAAGATCGTCCTTTGGAAGGGGCTACGACCCTTGCACTGATTGCATGCCAAAGCCGAAGTTCGTCTCAAACGGTCAAAAAAAAACCCAATTCTTTGAGGGCAGCTTCCTGGAAAGCCGGCCCAAACCCTCGTAGAGACCATCTCCGGTAGCAGCGCAAGCCGATTGGGTCAACCACTGGCGATGGCGGAGGCTATGGAGCCCGAGCTTCTCGGTGACCTCCGCTGGCATTCGGCAAGTCCTGCTTGTTGGCGAAGACCAGAAGTACGACATCACGATTCTCGTTGTCGTTGAACGTTTTGCTGAGTTTCTCGCGGCATCCTCCATGCCATCATGATCGTTGCCGTCAACCACGTAGATCAAGCCAGTCGTACCCTTGGTCTGGAGGCTGGTCCCCAACAGGGCTTCCATGGTACGTTCGAGAGTGAGGGAGGCGCTTCCAAAGAAGTATTTGAGCCAGGGTCTTGAGCCATAGCCATTTAAGGTTTAGGGTTTAGGGTTTAGGGTTTAGCAATATACCTTAAATCATAAGGGGCTTCATATTATGATTTAAGTTAGATTCCTTAATTAAGGGGTATTGGGCTCTCTGGGAAGAGGTGGGAAGCCTAGGGTTCCTTTAAAGGGTTCCTTTTAAAGGGGTCTAGAAAGGTTATTATGAGGGTTTATAGGGTTCAAGGGGTTCCTTCTAAAGGGGTCTCTAAAGATTATTATGAGGGTCTGTAGGGTTCAGGGGGTTCCTTTTAAAGGGGTCTCTAAAGATTATTCTGAGGGTCTGTAGGGTTCAGGGGGTTCCTTTTAAAGGGGTCTCTAAAGGTTATTATGAGGGTCTGTAGGGTTCAGGGTTTAGAGGTGCCTGCTCAACGGGTTTTGGAAGCCTTAAAGGGATCTACAAGAGGTTGAAAGGGTTTAGGGACTCCTTAAAGGGATCTATAGGGCTTCTTTAGGGCTTAAGGCTTAGCGTAAGTAAGGCCTGCACAAGGGTTTTGGAAGCCTTAGAGGGCTATAAGGGGTTTAGGGTTTATAGGGTTTCCTTAGACTCCTTAAAGGGATCTATCTATAAGGGGTTTATAAGGGATCTATAAGGGGGTTATAGGGTCTAGGGTTTAGGATTTATAAGGAGTTTATAGGGTTTGTTTAGGGTTCTGTAAAAGGGGATCATGGGATTTAGTAAGTGAGGCCGGGCTTTTATACTGCAATAGATTATAGAACTTTTTTTGTACTGTCATGTATTATAGTATATTATAATATACTATAATATCCTAGAATATACCTATGAGATATTTCTATAGCAGAGTATACTATAATATTTTTTGGCGTGGGGCTTAAGGCATCCTTGAAGTTTCTGCTTTTAAGGGTTCGGGGTTTTGGGGCCGGCGGGGTTTGTAGGAGATTTATAGTTTAGGGTTTAGGCTTGTACGAGATATATAGTGTACCGGACGGTTGTACATGGTGATACAGAAGGAGTACAGAGGCAGGGCTGACGCCGTAAGGCCTAGAGCCTGCAGGGTTTCGGGTCTTGGCTACCTTGTGGCTTCTACTGCAACTCCTGACTCTTGAAGCCTGAATACTGACACTACAGTAGAAGCCAGAAAGTTGGAATATGATTATCCTAGACCCTTTAAGGTAAATTATAAGGTATCCTACCCTGAAACCATATTCCAACTTTCTGGAGTTCCCTTTAGGGCGCAGGGGATTTCAGTTCTACATTTTGTTGACGGAGCCCCTGGGAAAGACCCTTAATCGTCGGAACAATGCTTCGGGGTATATTATGGTACAACAAGTATATAGCCACTGTAAGGCATAGTAGATATTCCGACCCCTAGAGACTTCTCAAGTCTGCTACTTCTCAGGACCGACCCTTCCGATTTCGCAAAACTTGTGGAAGCGCCAGCTCTGTCTCTTGGCACACTTGAATCGAAACTGGATGAGTTTAGGATGTGGTGGAAGGGCTTCATGAGTTTTGGGGCTTTGTTGGCTTCTCGGTAGGGGTCTTAAGGGCTTACGCTGTTCGAGCTCTTGTTTCTGTTTGGCGGTTTTAAAATTTATATAGGGGGCTCATACAGGGGCTTAGTGTACTAAAATTCTAGCTGGGAGCCCTAACATAAGGAATACCGCACTAAATGTTGAAGCCACTATTAAGGCTTCAGGAGCTTCAGGGTGTGGGATTTATGGATTCAAATTTTGAGGGTTTGAGGCTGCTTTCAGGGTTCCGGGTGGAGCATTCAGGGTTCATGGATTTGGGTATTCAGGGCTTGCATCATGGCGCGTTGCTAAAGCACGTCGGCCTTACGAACGAAACCCTCTTCTAGCTCCCTGAAAGTGTACCCTTCCTTGGCGAAACTCTTATAGCACCCCTTAAACTTCCTTAAACCACTGCCGCTCGGAGGGACCCGACAGTCGCTCTCTAACAAGACAAAAACGCCTTGATATAGGGGCCAGAAGAATTCGAATACGCTTTGGGTGGTACAGTCTGGCATACGCATAACAAGGAACCCTCCGGAATTGTACGTAGTCCCACAACAACTGAAAACCTCTCGAAACAAGCATAACACGCTTTGAGAACCCCTGTAAGAACATAATGTAGCGGCGTTCATAATTTGAATAGGATTTTGGGGACCTTCATACTTTAAACTGTAAATAGAATAAGGAACCCCCAAAATAGACTTGGCAATTATTTAGGCCCTGTTGTACTTGCAACTGCTCGGATTTGGGCTTGGGATTCACGGTTTAGGTTGCCTGATAAAGCCTGCACAAGAAACGCTTCGTCCCGTGGGACTCTGCCTAGACTAGACACAAGGAGCGAGTTCAGGATTTAGGGCTTGAGGGAATTGGGGTTTAGGGTTTAGGGGTTGAGGGACTAATGGTTTAGGGTTTAGGGGTTGAGGGATTAGGGGCTTAGGATTTAGGGGTTGAGTCTTGAGGGTCTTCGGGTGTAGGGTTTAGGACAAGTCCATGTTTAGAGAAAGAGGCGTGTGAGATCCAGGCGCGGATCCCGGCCGCAACGAGGAGGACCCTGAACCCAAAACCTTCAGGAAGATAGACCAGAAACCCAAAACTCCACCGAACCCCTAACCTCAAAACCTAAAACCCGAACACTAAACCTAAAAGATTACGATGGGCCCCTCAGAAAAAAGGCAAAGTGCAAAGCGGCGCCTTGCCGAAAAGGGGCAGCGTAGCTGCTGTGCCAGGTTTGGCTTCAAACTCCTCTCTCTGGGTGTGGGAGAGGGACAAAGCGGGGTTTGGGGTTTAGGGGTGTTGGGATCCCTTTAAAGGGATGTGTGTGAGAAGGATAATGCGGGGTTTGGGGTTTAGGGGTTTGGGGATCCCTTTAAAGGGATCCATAGGGGTACTAGAAGGCTATCATAGGGTTTAGGGCTTCGGGGCTTTGGTTTTAGGGTTTCGGGGTTTAAACTTTAGAGCTTAGGCTAAGGGTTCTATCGGCTGAGAGAGTACGGCGTGTTGTAGGACCCTGCAAGGTGGTGAAGGCGTAGGCTTTGGGATCTTGAAGCTCCCAGAAACTGAACCCCTGCACCTCTAAACCCGCAAACCTTAAACCTTAAACCCTAGCTCCTTAAATCCTGAACCCTGAAACCTAAACCTTAAACCCTAAACCCTGAACCTTAAACCCTAACTCCTGAACCCTAAAATTCTAGACCCTCGACCCTAAACACGAACCCTGGCCCTGTGGCCTTCGTTGAGCCTGTCTTTGGCTCCGGGCTAGTTGCCTCTTTCTCCAAAGATGGCTCAGCATTTACAAGGCTTAGAGTTAAGGGTTTACATAGTCATGGTAGTCGTAGTCGTCAGCGTCGTCGTCGTCATCCTAGTCGTAGTCGTAGTCGTCGTCGTAGTAGCACCAGTATGAGGAGCGGTGGCCGCCCCACCGTCGTAGTAAAGGTCTACTGTCCTTCGGAACATCAGACACCCCAATCAACTCTGAACGGGTAAACCCCCTAAACCCTCAAACCCTAACCCCTAAACCCCCGCGAAGCCCTGAACCCGAAACCCAAAACCCTCCCCGAGCCTCTGCGGCGAGGAAAGCACTGAGGGCGCCTGCGGAGAAGGCCAAAGCACTGGGCTGCATTTAGTCTAAGGACTCTAGGGGCCGTACTGTTTTTTTTTTTTGCAGAATTCCTTTTTGGGGCTCGATATTTAAAGGCTTTAGGGGTTTTGGGGGTCTAATCATTGGAATATGGTTCTGTATGGGTTCTCAAATGCGAAAGGATTTGAAATGAGGGTTTTGTGCGGGGCTACGATAGCCCTTAAGCACCTGACTAGGGTCTTGGGGCATGTCATACTGTAAATAAGCAGGGGCTACACACTACTGGCAATGGCTCCCACAAGTGCAAGCAGTAGGGCTTAAAGGCATAGGGCTATGATCATGATGGTGTATCATAGGGACCCTTAACGGGGTTAGGAGGAGGGGGTAGGGGACCAGACCATACTTCCTTACATAAGCCTTACTAGGTCCTTATTATGGGCATTAAGGCCCCCTCCCCCCCTCCCCCTACCCACTAAGGGTCCCTATGAGTGTATCAACATAGTTTTTAGTTGTCTCTTAGGGATTACAGGAACCAAAAATTAACAAATATTTCTGAATACCGCTCAGATCCTGCGTGCACGGATCTGGTGGTACACATGTCTACATTGTCTACGCTCCTGAAGTCCTAAATATCGATGCGGTTGGAAAACCTCGGCTGCAACATAGGATGACACAGGCCTATATCAGATGTATATGTGCTCTCTCTCTCTCTCTCTCTCACACACGCACCACACCGCACAAACGAAGCAAACCTTCACATAAGCCACGAACACTCTCTAAAAACCTTGACTGACATTGAGCCTCTGACACATCCCTGTGACGTTGGACTCTGAGCTATAGGAGTAAGAAGTCCGTGAATCGGCGGAGGGTGAACATGCAACTACTCGGCTGACAGTTTTGGGCCTTGAATACCACATCCTAAGCCCCCTCGCCTTAGCCCCAAGCCCACCTGCTGTCCAGGCAACTGGTGGATCCTTCTCCTACTAGGTGTGGTTGGCCCAAGCAAACCACAAACCTACTCGGGACCGAGACATCTGGACATTTGAGCTACCGAAACATTACAAAAAACGGAAGCTCCCTAAACCCTAAAACCCCTAAACTTCAAAACCCTAAAGCCTAACAGCTAAACGGACAAAGCCAAAGCTCAGCTGGCCATAGGCAAATATACCCTTTTCAAACCTTACTTACCCAATGAGCCACAGAAATGAAAGCTTAAACTTTCCGATTTCTACTGAACTATAAGAGCCCAAAAAGGTTTGAAGGTTGGGTACTGGGGATCTGAGATACCCCTTTGAAGAGCCTCCCACTGAGCCATCGAGATCTTCGAAGTCCGCAGGCAGGTCCGCCGTTTTCACCTCTGCGTCGTCTTCCTGCCATGGTCACGACTCGGGTTTGGGGTTTAGAGTTTAGGCCATAGGGTTCCTTTAATAAGGGATCTAAATGGGTGTAGGGGTTTAGGGTTTTAGGGCTCAAGGTGTAGGGCTTAGGCTTTAGGGTTTTCGGGGAACCAGTTCCGCCTGCTACAACCAGAACAGGAAGAAGGAAGACAGACACTTGCAAACCTACAAAAGCAGCGAGTCAGGTAGTGAGCAAGCAAGACACTTACCTTTGGTTAGTAGGGAATGGAAGAATGGTAGTAATAGTAGTTGTAATTGTACCCCATTCCTCCCTTCCCTACTAACCAATTGTAAGGACATGCTTCATGTAACCGATTAGTGACAAACCTTCCCTCCCCAAGGACCGGACTATGGGTGGTTGTCAAAATGATGGTCCCTTCTTTGGTTCATTACTTTAATACGGCACCTATGATTAAGGGTACCCAAAAAGGGCCCTTAATTTTGACAACTACCCATATGGATCCTAAGCAACTTAGGGCTCCCTAAAATCCTACTCCACAAAGCCATGGATCTCTGCACTCCAACACCCTGTAGCTCCAAACCCCGTGATGCCCAGACCCAAACCCCGAAAACCCACCGAAAATACCTGCACCAGAAAAAAAACTGCGCAATCGTCTAGAAACGAAAACCCTAAATCCGCCTGAGCCCTAAACCCTAAACCCTAAACCCTAAACCCTAGACCCTAAACCCTAAACCCGCCTACATCCGCAAGCCCTCCAAGAGACCTTCGGGCTCCCATATGCTGTTCACAGCCCAAGGAAAAGCGGGGGAGGGAGGGGGGGGGGGGCTCGAAAGAATAACGGTTTAGGGTTAAGGGCTTAGGGCCTAGAGCTTAGGGTTTAGGATTTTAGGGCTGCGGCTTTACGGCTTTACGGTTTAGGGCTTAGGGTTTGGGGCTTCGGGGTGATGACATTATCATGAATGCGAAACGACTAGGTAGCAAGCAATACGCGGTAACTAGCAAGTAGTAATAATTGGTCATAGCAAGCAGCAGTAGCAGTCAATAGCGAGAATCAAACAACAAGGAGATTCTCCTAAAAGTGTTCAAGCATCCACAAAGACGACAAAGATGATAAGGATGAAAGTGGTGGGGACAATAAGAAAGCGCACAGCTAAGATGAACAACTCAGGGAAAATGATTAAGCAGCAATAGAGAAACAGAGCAATGGATTCCCATCACAACGACACCAGCAAGTACGAACTTTGCAGCAGCATAACCGTCAACCTGAAGACAAGAGAAGGCAAACCGTGATGCATACATGCATGCATACATACATACTTACGTGCGTACGTACATGCATGGTTACATCATATGTACAAACATGCATACATATGAGCATGCATACATATAGGTATAGACATGCACACACATACATACATACATACATACTCACTCTCTCTGGGGGCTCTTGCCCCGAGGTGGCTGCTGTGAGCACTTACCGTCGGCCTGCACTCCCGGCTGTGTTATACATACATACATACATACATTCATACATACATATATATGTATAGATTCATATTATATTATGTGTACATAGTATATGTGTGTGGATGTACATATATGGAAGAGTACGTACATATGCGAAGTACATGTACATCTGTGTTACATACATATGCATACAGGCATACATGCTGACATGCATACATACATACATAAACACAAACATACATACAAACTCACGTGGGCACCCAGGTGCATACGTACATACGTACAGACAGACAGCCAGCCAGCAAGGCAGGCAGGCAGGCACGCACACACACACACACAGACAGACATACATGCATAGTCACCAGAAATAGACACAAGCAGACATGTGAATGTGAACATTGAATAAACAACAGGCATGAATTGAATTGAGTACTGCACCTACCCTGTAACAGTCTATATTAAAGGTCATTTTTAAACAAATAAATAAATAAATAAATATATATATATATATACGTATATATCGTGAAACTATCATCCAACAGTACAGAGTGCGGGCCGTATCCAAGATATACAGGCAGTAGTTTTAATGAAAGAATAAGACTAGGTTCCTCAGTAGCCCCTTTATAAGAAGGGTAACCTTTTTACTACCATTCGGTTTTAATAAGGCAATCCGAAAATGAAAAAGGGCGAAAGGGCCCTACTGAGGAACCTAGTAGACCCTAAACACCTATAGATCCCTCATAGAACCCGTCAAGGACCCCTTTAAGGAAGCTTTTAAGGATCCCTACAGTAGAAGCCCAAAAGTTGGAAACCAAATAGCCTGAATCCTTAAGAGTAATGTATAAGGAATCCCAGCACTAATTGCCCTTAATCAGGTTTCCAACTTTTTGGGGCTTACTATAATTATAAGGAAATAGGACACCAGCCTTGGCTTTGAGGAACACGACCAGCGCATCGCCTGGACACAACGTCGCCGGTCTCGAATTGGTAGTTTCCGGAAATTCGGGGTATCCTAGGGTTCCTTTCAAGGGCTACTATAAGGGTACTACAAGGGCTCCTTTAAAGGGCTCTATAAGAGTTTAGCGCTTCCGAAAATAAGGGTATCTTATTTCGGGGTCGTTACAATAAGGATCCTACTATTTAGGGTGCTATATTAGGCTCCCCTTCTTTCTGAAACACCCAATTGCTTCGGGGTGTCGCGTGAGGGCTCCAGGGTTCGACGAGGGCTTCTTGTTAGGGCTGAAGAAGAGTTCCTTCAGACTCACTGGCCGAAAACCCAAGGGAATGAAAGTTGAAACTATCAGAATTGACTAAGAAATTCAAAAGGTGAAAAGTTGAGTTTACAGCCAATAAGCAGAAGCTCTGCGTGTGTTCCTGTAATCCTGTAAAGGCTCTGCGTTTTTTTGTTGGGAGGCTATTGTTGAAACTTGCTTGGGTTTATGGGTCCCCCTTAGGTTGGGGGGGGTGTCGGTTTGAGATTATGCATGGGCTTTGGGTGCAGTATGGTATCGTGAAAAAGCACTGTAATGGGATACTACCAGCATTACTAATTACATCTAAAACCTCAGGCATCTATACTACGTTTCTACACACGGCTTTAAGGTTTCGTGCTGTGGGGTTTGGGATTCTGGTGGTTTCAGGCTTTACAGTTTCAGGGCTTTGGATGTAGCGTCGTTTGGGGTTCGGATGCTCTTTTAGGGTTTAGGGTTTACCTTTCCGAACTGTGTTGCAGAGGGCTCCTGGTTTGGGAGACGATGTCAGCGGTCGGCTGCTGTCGGAACCCCTCCGCTTGTCAGGACCTGGCCAGGATGCAGGTTCGAGGGCTCTCCCAGCCATAGAAAGCTCCATGCCAGCATTGACTAAACCCTACACCCTAAACCCTAAACCTTAACACCCTAAACCTTAAACCCTGAATCCTACACCCTAAATCCTAAACTCTAAACCTAAACCTTAGGCCCTAAACCTTAAACCCTAAATCCTACACCCTAAATCCTAAACCCTAAATCCTAAACCCTAGACCCTCAACTCTAAACTCTAAATTCTAAACCCTAAATCCTAAACTCTAGACCCTCAACTCTAAACTCTAAATTCTAAACCCTAAATCCTAAACTCTAGACCCTCAACTCTAAACTCTAAATTCTAAACCCTAAATCCTAAACTCTAGACCCTCAACTCTAAACTCTAAATTCTAAACCCGAAATCCTAAACTCTAGACCCTCAACTCTAAACTCTAAATTCTAAACCCTAAATCCTAAACTCTAGACCCTCAACTCTAAACTCTAAATTCTAAACCCTAAATCCTAAACCCTAGACCCTCAACTCTAAACTCTAAATTCTAAACATTAAATCCTAAACTCTAGACCCTCAACTCTAAACTCTAAATTCTAAACCCTAAATCCTAAACTCTAGACCCTCAACTCTAAACTCTAAATTCTAAACCCTAAATCCTAAACTCTAGACCCTCAACTCTAAACTCTAAATTCTAAACCCTAAATCCTAAACTCTAGACCCTCAACTCTAAACTCTAAATTCTAAACATTAAATCCTAAACTCTAGACCCTCAACTCTAAACTCTAAATTCTAAACCCTAAATCCTAAACTCTAGACCCTCAACTCTAAACTCTAAATTCTAAACCCTAAATCCTAAACTCTAGACCCTCAACTCTAAACTCTAAGTTCTAAACCCTAAATCCTAAACTCTAGACCCTCAACTCTAAACTCTAAGTTCCAAACCCTAAATCCTAAACTCTAGACCCTCAACTCTAAACTCTAAGTTCTAAACCCTAAATCCTAAACTCTAGACCCTCAACCCTCAGGCTCAGGCCGGGGTCCTCCAGAGCACTGCAGACCCCGTCTCTCACGGACTCAGGACACCCCCTTCTCTCCAAGGGTAAAAGGAGGGGCCCCTAATAAGGACCCCTAGGTATACTTACTTACCCAATAAGCCACAGAAATGAAAGGTTAAACTTTCCGATTCCTACTAAACTATAAGAGCCCAAAAAGTTAAAAGGTTGGGTATTGGGGATCTAAGAATAAGGACCCCTAGGTATATACCCATAATATAGCTATTATATACCCAGTATATAGTCCATCATAGGGTAGGGGTCCCCATTAAGGGTCCCTCCCTTTCCCCTTTGATCCTCAAAAACCATGATCTCAATTGCTAAATCGCTACACCCCGACTCTCGACACTCTACAACCAGAAAGCCTACAATGTTTCCCAAAATCGAAAAACTCCGAGCCCCCGAACGCCCTTACAGAACTCTTGAAGCCCTATCGAACTGGGAACCAAAACTCAAAACCTCTGACCCCCTGTCTAAATAACGAACACACCCGAAAGCGACTCTAGAATCCGTATAGAACCTCTTCATAGAAGCCCCTAAACGGCCCTAAACCCTACAACCTAAAACCTAAACCCTAAACCCTAACCGCCCTAACCTAAATCCTAAAACCTAAATGAACCCTAAACCCTAAATCTAAACCCTAAACCCTAACCTAAATCCTAAAACCTAAGTGAACCCTAAACCCTAAACAGCCCGGAAGAGCCACGTCTTGCGCCTTTCCAGTCTGCCACGGACGCATCGGAGAGCGCAGCTGAGGGACCGGCCTCAAAGTGGATCTAAGGAGCTTTTGATAGTTAGAATAGGGTTAGGGTTTAGGGTTTAGGGCTTAGGGTTTAGGGTTAGTTAAGGTCCTGGCCTGAATAAGTAGAACAAGGTTTTGGAGTACATGGGGAGGGTTTACGATTCTATCTAGTTGAGGCAGCCTTGAGCACTATGTCTCTCCGTCTCCTTTATGAACATGTTTTGACACTTTGAGCGATGTTACACTGTTACACTTTTTTCATGCGTGCGCTGAGGATATTTCCTCTAGAGGATCATCTTGCACATCGCTCAAGCTTGGCGAGAGTCCAGCTCGTTTCAATGATCGCTCAGTTTGCCCCGTAGATCCCTTTTAAAGGAACCCTATAGATCCCTTTTACAGGAACCCTATAGATCCCTTTTAAAGGAACCCTTACAGGGTCCCTTTTAAAGGAACCCTTCTAGGATCCCTTTTAAAGGAACCCTTATAGGATCCCTTTAAAGGAACCCTTATAGGATCCCGTTAAAGGAACCCTAAATCCCGTTGAATTGCTACCCATCCACCAGGCCGCTGAGGCTGCCGCAGCCCAGCCCATGATGAACCCGTAATAATCTGGATGTTTAGTTTAAAAGAATTGAAAGTATACCCCCTTAGAACCATAATAAACTTGCTATGTTTAAGATTCTCTTGGGTTTTATAATATGAACAAAAATAAAGCATAATTCCGATGGGACTATAGTTGAAAGTACACAAACTTGGCCTGCCATGTGCAAACATCTGCAAAACTCTCACCCCCTAACCCCTCAACCCTAAGCCCTACACTCTGACGACACCACCTGAAGCTGGGAGTCAGTCCATGCTTCGTGGAAACTTACGAACATGGGTTCTAGAAAGGTTGCTTTAGGGGCTCTTTGGTGGGGGGGATTAGAGGTTAAGGATTTTAGGAGTTAAAGTATAGGGGCTTAGGGTTTTAGGCTTAGGATTTGGGATTTAGCTTTCAGGTTCCAGGTACACGGCTTCAGGGTTTAGGGTATGCGAAACAGTGTTCAAGGGTATGGGCCTAAGCCTCATGCATCAAAGCTCCTCCAACCGGGCACGAAATAAGAAGTACCCTACCTTGAAGCCCAAATTTTAAAGCCTGAATCCCAAACCCTAAACCCTAAACCCTAGACCCTGACCCTCAGGGCCGACCCGCTCCACGTTTCGCAGATTCAGCCCTAACCCCCGAACCTTGTTCCGAAAGTACGGGACCCTAATATGGTACCCTAAACCTAAGAAGTAGGATCCTCATTACCGCATCAAGCATCTGAGAGCCTGCATTCCGCGCCTATAACCAAAAAGTCTAGACCCTAAGACACCAGCTTCCCAAAACCAAAATCCAAAAACAAAAATCCAGCTTTTGATCTTTTTCCCTAAACCCTCCGATTTGAGCTCATGTTTCTGCAACCGAGAAGCGCCCTCTCGGAAGAGGATGGACTCCGGCCTCAGGACCCAAATTTCTGTGCCTTTTTAATCAAGGTTCAGGGTTTAGAAGTGAAGTTACACATCTATATATATATATATATATATATATTCATATACACATCTATATACGTATACATAATATATGTAGGGAAAGATATGGTGTGTGTGTATATATATATATATATATATATATATATATATATATATATATACGTGATAAAGGCTTTGAAAGGGCTGTATATACGGCTTCTATAACAGCTTTCTAACCCTTCGAAAGACAAGGGCTGCTCTGTAAGGGTGTAAGACGGGCTTCACAAGACATTGAGAAGAGCGATTGCTTAGCACTGGAGGGGTTTGACAAGAGCTGTGTCTTTAAGCCCTGGACCCTCAACTGTCACTACAAACCCTAAACCTCTGAACCTTAAAGCCCAATCCCCGAAATTTCGAAGCCCCGAAACCCCAACAAAGGGCCTGGCAATGGTGTGATAACGTGTAGGGAGCTCCTGGGACTCGGGGTCTCTTTTGTTGCGCCCAAAATAGTAGCGGCTTGAAAGTGCAGCGCTGCACACCGCCGCTCCACTTCCATCCAGTGTAAGAGTCAGGCCACGCCTTGCCGCAGACGGAATGTGGCAGCTTGTGAAGAGGAGCCAGGGAGCTCTTTGCGAGCAGGTGTTTGCCACTCAGGAGGTTGCTGCACCGTTCCAGCGGCACGCTTGCCCAGAAATCTTCTTCGAGATCTGATTGGCACTGTAGCATTTGATACCGATCTACTTGCGAAACATTCTGCGTCGCCACTAATCAGGCGGGAGTGAAGCGAACCGACATCGCTAGCCGCTAGCCCATGATGTTGAGATGCAGATGCTTGATGAGTTTGGCTTGTTTGCCAGTTCCGACAGCATGCCCCGCCGTGAGGAAGTGGAACATGCCCGTATCGGCTCGTCGGCCGATTGAAAGCAACGGTTGGCTGTCCGGGTTTGGGGCCACCGGCGGGGCGGAGGAGGTGGGACCTGAATGACCGCCTGGTCTGTCGGAATATCTCCCCAATCAGCAATGTGACGCTGCCAGCCAGTCATCGAGGCCGATTGGACCGTCTTCAAGTCCTCACCCACAATTGCAGTGAAGAAGGGAGCCACACTGCACAATCCGAAGCAAGTGGGAAGACGGCGACACTTTTCAACAACGCGCTGCGCAGGTACACGCTGCTCCTTGCAAAGCCAACATTTCCAGCTAATGTGCTCGATGGTGGGGGAACCACGACCACAAGCGCATCGAACTTCGCGCGCTTGCCGTCAGTGACGATGGTCACGCTCCGGAGTCATCACCCCTACAGTAAGAAGCAGTCGAAGCACCTTCAGCTTGGCCCTAGGGTCATGTGCGGGAAGCAGTGAAGCAACAAGACTTTGGCCAAGTCAAATTTTCAACTGAAGTGAATGAGCTTCGAAGGCTAGCTCGTGCAAATGAGCAAGCGCCCTGGCTCTGTCAACCTTTGGCAGCGATGCTTGACACTCGAGCCATTGTCTTCCGGGTCTGGGCCGGAAACGCTTCGCAGGATTCCTGAGGACATGTCTGGCAAGCAAAAACGGCCGGAGCCAAAAAACTGGATGAGGCTGTAGCTGAAGACAGGAGCGAGTGGACCGTCACATCAGCTCGACGAGTTTGAGTCAGCTTCTGACAAAGCAAACCGCTTGGCAGCCGTGTTGTAGACGCTCTGTGTCAGCTGAAAGGCAGCAAGCACATTGCAACGCATAGGCACTCTCCGAGGAAGGCGGCGCGACGAAGATTGCTTGGGGTGATAACGAGTCCCTCATGCCGAGGAGTGCACGAACAACAACTGCGCGAGCACATGCAACCGGAAACTCGTGGGTACTGTGGCCAAAGGTACGATTGGTCAATGTCACTCCGCAGAATCTGTACTTTGGTAAACCAGCCGACTGGCAGGTGTTGCATTGGGGGGTGACTTTAGGTTTTGGGCTTGCGGCCCCTGCCCGGCTATCTTAGAGTTGTTGCAGGGCTTGAGGGGTTTGGAGCCGGTAAACCATGGTTCTGATCGTAGGGTATCTATGGGAGACCAAAAGGGGGGTTCAAGATTTCTGAGGTAGGGATTCCTTAATATGAACCCTATTATGGGAACCCAAATCCCTACTAAACCCCCATAGGCTAAAACCCCGTTTGGCCTCCTATGAATCTAACCAAAGCGACCTTCGCACCTTTTTCGAGCTCGTTTGGAGTGCAACTCCCGTCCTCCTTGCTTTGTGGAGACGCGGGGCGCCGATCGAGCTTCAGGGAAATTTAGGAAGGTTTCTGGTTTAGGGTTTCAGGCTCAGGGCGCAGGGTTCAGTGTTCAGGGGCTTTATGTAAGCATTCGTGGCTTTGGGTCCAAATTTTGGTTGGTCGGTGAGTTTTCCAGATTTACGGGGGAGGGGGGTTCAAAAATCAGAAGTGGCGATGGCACGATGCTCGGCATTTAGCAAGCAGCCAATTTAGCCATCGGGGCAGCCTGGACTGCCTCAACGGCTGTAATTTCTGTGCATCCGATCCCATTTTCAAGAACGATGCTGGCGTGACGCATGAGTCACGCCGTCAGGAGAAAAGGAACGGACCCAAAGCAAGAAAGCTTCAGAAACGCAATCACGGTCGCACTACAAGTTGCAGTGGCAATTCTGGCAAGTATCATGTGAAGCCCGCACGCCGAAAATTCACCTCCTGCCTGCTTGGGACCGCAGTTGCTACTGACTGACGATAGTGCTTCAAGTCCTTCGTTTCAATCTTCTGCTGTCTCACTTGACCACAGACTTATTCACATTGTGTCCACAAGCTCGTTGGTAAATCCTTGCTTTGGATGCGGGTCTGCCCTTACGACCCTGGGTACTCTGTGCACAAACCCTCGGCACTAGCCGAGGGGTGGCCCTAGGCGTGTCTGGAGGCTCGCTGCAGGCAAGAAGCCCCTTGCTCACGAACCCTCAAACCTTAAACCCCTAACTCCAAAATGCCCAGTCATTCAGATTTGGGCCGCGAGATTGCATGGTACCCTTACACTGCTGTCCTGGTGGCGGCGACGGTGGTAGTTTTTGCGATAACAAGAATAGTAACAAGTGTATGTTGCAGCCGCAGCAGCAGCAGCAGCAGCACGAAGAGGAGGAGTAGCACTAGGAGTAGCAGTAGGAGTAGCAGCAGGAGTAGTAGTAGCAGCAGTAGACGTAGCAGCAGTAGCAGTAGCAACAGTAGTAGCAGTAGTAGCAGTCGTAGCAGTAGTCGCACTAGCAGCCGTAGCAGCAGCAGCAGCAGTAGGAGCAGCAGCAGCAGCAGCAGCAGTAGCAGCAGCAGCAGCAGTAGCAATAGTAGCAGTAGCAACAGTAGCAACAGTAGCATTAACAGCTGTAGCAGTAGCAGGAGCGGAAGCAGCAGCAGTAGCAGGAGCAGGAGCAGGAGTAGTAGTCGCCGTCGTCGCAGTAGCAGTAGCAGTAGCAGTGGCAGTGGCAGTGGCAGTGGCAGTGGCAGTAGCAGTAGCGGTAGCTGCAGCCGTAGCCGTAGCAGCCGATAAACCGACAAGCAAAGCACAGGGGCGTTCGTTCCTGCATCCAGCCGCCCTACAAGAGGAGGTGGGGTGTCCATGTCATAGCAGGCCCAGCTGAAGACCCAAACGCGAAACCTCTCATCGAATGTTTGGGATGCCAGTACTATGGAATCCTAAAGAAATACCTACATCTGTCCTGAGAGCTCCTGATTCTAAATGGGAGTTTCCCTAAAAATGGAGGACCCAGTATAGTACCCTACATAGTAGGATCCTTCTTATAAGGACCCCTAGAATGAGGTACCCCCTAAGTTTCGGAACTTCCCAGTTGTGCCCTTTTCTAATCCCATCGAGGCCCCAAAAACACAAATACTTATAAATTTCTTCGAGTTCCTTATTACAACTATCTTCTAATCATGAAATCCCCTACATTACTTAAAAGTTCATGGGACTTAGTAACTTCCCGATATAATTGCTTATAACCCCAATTCAGGTACTTATAACCTTACTTACTAATTCCCACGATCCTCCAAATACATGAGATTATAAGGGGCTTCATATTATGATTTAAGCTGTATTCCCTAATTAAGGGGTATTGGGCTCTCTGGGTAAAGGTCCCTACATTGAAAGATTATGGATAGTTTCCAGTGACGGAGCCCTTTAAGGGAACCCTAACAGGAACCCTAAATCCTTACAGGAACCGCTCCTAAGTACCCCTAAGGATGTCAACCTGATTAAGAAACCCTGGGCCAAAAAACCCAAAAATAGCAGGAGGCACACAAGGAAACCTAATCAACTCAAGGTTTCTTAATCAGGTTCCTACATTGCATTACATGGGGGGTTTCAGAATAGGGGGCCTTAATACCGTGCCCTAATTAGTATGAACCCCATTATAAGGACCCCAAAATAAGGTACCCCGAATTTTCGGAAACTCTACACCCTAAACCCTTTAGAGGACCCTTATAGATCCCTTTAAAGGAGCCCTTATAGTACCCTACATGGCTTTCATCTTCCGGAGTGCCGATATTCGGCTCGGGGTCGTTGGTTGCATGCTGAACCTTCGAGGTTTTTCGGGCTTCCTGTGCCCTGGATACTAAGAATAGGCTATAGGGTTCCATCAAAGGGCTCCTTTTGAAGGAGTCTATAAGGGCTACTGCAAGGGCTAGTACAACTGTTTAGAGTTGGGGCCTTCATATTTAGACCGGGGTTTATTATGCTATAATTTTGATAAAGAACCCCGAAATGGTATACGTAATTATTGAGGCCCCAATGTTACTGCCCCCCACTCTGTAACAGTTGGATAATATCTAGAGTACTTAGTATAGATAGAAATATACATCGTTCTGCGAGGACTTCATGACTTAACACTTAGGATTTGCGATTGTTCAGGGTTTCGAGGTTGAGAGCTCCGAGTATTTAGCCTCAGGCCTAAACCCCAAAACCCAAATCCCTAGCCAGGTACTGGCTGGATCTCAGCTGAGTGATATGACGCTAATCCCCGCGACAGCAGCCGTTGCTAAGGGAACGGCATGAAATAAGCACGCTCGGATTCCAGGGGTCTTGGTGCTGATGACAATGGGAACTAGACCCAAGAGTAGCCTAGGAATAAGAAGGGTGCCCTTTTTGGTTTAAAGGGTCTTATAAGGGAACCTGAACCCCCAAAAAAGGGAATAAGGGCCTACTCCAGGTCCTAGGGAAAAAGAAGAACAGTAACAGTAGAAGAAACAAATAGCAACACAACAATAATGCTGCTGCTGATGACATATAATGATTCCGGGGCTCGGTGCTAAGAATAGTCATGATAACAGCTAACGAATGTTGACATTAAGGACAACAATAACAGTAGCAATAACTTATAATAATGACAATAATAGTAAGATCACTTGTAGCGAATAACTACACTCCAACCCCGAAAGGGAGTTTGAAGAAGCATGCCAGAACGAGCATGCCGGCCTTGAGGCTACTTGAATTCGTGTCAACCTCGTGCATCTGAGGCCCACACCTCAACTGCACGATGTTGTAAACTAACCATGCAAACAAGTGCACAGCGTCGTGGGAAGATAATTGTCCAGGACAGCGTGCCCTAAGCATGGAACCGGACCACACCATTGGACCGCCGCTGCGTTATGGAGGTTTTCAGGATGCACCCGGCTGTTCAGCGCCGTTTTGCGGATTCAACAGGTCTCACAGACGTGAAGGACATAATGCAGGGGCCTTCAACATCAAACTACATGTGGCCCTGGGGTATACTATGTATTTGGGTATACGAAGAATATACAGGGATCCTCTCCCTCCTCCTCCCTCCTCCTCCTCCTCCGCCTCCTCCTCCTACTATTACTAACTACTGCTGCTACTACTGTTACTACTACTACTACTACGACTGCAACTGCTCCCGGCAGCAGGCACGGGTTGCTAAAGATTCATGGCATTCGGGCTTACGCGTGGGGCTTATGCTTGCATTGGAGCTTTAAGGGTTTCTTAAAGGATCTTTCATACATGCTTCGGCATCTTGGGTTTGAGGGATTCGATGGACGATAAGGATTGTATCAAGGTGTAGGCTTTTGTAGCTTCAGACTTTCAGGATATAGGTTTCTTTACGGTTTAGGGGCTTTGAAAGTTGCAAGGTTCAGGCTCTCGGGTCTTAAGAGCTGAGGGTTCGGGGATTGGGCTCTCAAATACTGGGCTTTGAAGTAACCAGGGAGTAAAAAGTAGGGCTTTTAGGGGTTAGGGTTTAGAGTTTAAAGTTCAGGGCTTTTAGGGTTTAGGATCTTGGGTTTAAGGTTTAGGGGTTTAGGGTTTAGGGTATTTCATGGTGGTTCCCTTTAGTAATTAACAGGCCTAGAAACAGTATTAAAGTATGGTACTCGAAAGCCCAGAACAATGTCAGAACCAAGACTTTGAATGAGCCCACTCGAACTTTTCCACGTAGCGTTCTGCGCTGTGGGTTTAGGATTTAGGGCTTAGGCTGATAAAGGGTTGGGGATGATTGAAGTCATCTAGGGCTCAGGGTTTATGGGAGCCAGAAACATGCAGTTGGCACCTGCCCCGGCTCTTCAAGAACCCACTTCGTGCGAGTGGCTGTACAAGCTGTACAATTCTTCGAAGTGCTTTTAACGCCTGGTGCCGCAAGTCATTAATTTCTAGCAGGGGTGATTGCGAAATACCGATTCTATCACGATAGCTCTTCCGATAGTTATGATGGCTACTGCTCTTGTTGATCTGACATTCTTGGCAGAATTGCTGGGTGTTCAACAACGCCTTTTGCTACAACCTAGTCTGCGCCCCCCTCAGTGGACTTACTTACCCAATAAGCCACAGAAATGGAAGATTAAACTTTCCGAATTCCTACTAAACTATAATAGCCCAAAAAGCTTAAAGGTTGGGTATTGGGGATCTAAGTAAGAATCAACGATGAACGTTTTGGACAATATAAAATATCCTCACGCCATTGAAACGACATGGAGAGAATCGCATCCGAATCATCCTTACCGCGTGTTCTGACTATGTTTTGTCCCGGCTGAACGAAAGACCCGGATCCAGACTCGAACCCGTTCCGGAGTGCATGGTTTGGAGGTTGGGCTAAAAATCTAAATTCAGGGGTTTAGCAGTTTGGGTTTGGCGTTTAGGATTTAGAATCGAGGTCTCGAAAACACTACGTTTTGGTGGCAAGCACGTCGGATGCCAAGCACCAGGGACGAAAATACAAAGCCCGAAAAGGCACACGCCGACGGCTCCGGCGGCGGACACAACTGGGTCTCTGCTAACCACTTCAAGGGCTTAAGCTTTACGGCAATGGGCTCCCCTTGAAAACCTTAGGATGCTGTTTCATTCTGGGTCTCGGGGTGTCGGGTATCAGAGCCTAGACCGATAACTACAAACCCAACAACTTTGCTTCTGGAGGCCTTGGCGACTGGAATTGGGTCTTGGTGTGGTCTATATCTACACATCTATATATATATATATATATATATATATTTATTTATTTATTTGTTTATTTGTTTATTTTTTTATTTGTTTATATTTATATTTATATACACACACATACATATACACTATATGCACATAGGTGCGTGTGCATATATATATACACACACACAATATGTGCGCCGATGTGTGTAAATAGCAATATGTGCATATATCAGTATATATAGCAGGGTGTGGGGTTCAGCATAAAAACAAGGGGTTAGGAAAAATATACGTAAGAAAAAGGGGGGGATGTGAGCACCTCGGCCCCATAGCCTTGGATTCAAAGTTGCATGTCATCCTGTCTTCTTGGCTTTTTTCCCGTCAAAAATGATGGTCAGGTTTGTGCTACCTTCTTACTGCGTGAGAATGTCAGAACTCTATTAAATATCCCGTAAGATCTGTGCTACAGAAACGGGGAGACAAAAAATGCTTTGTATACTTGCGCATACTAGTTCCTTTAGGTAAGGAACAGGTCAGAAAACAACTTAACCCTAAACTCTAAGTAAGTGTTCACAATCTAACCAGTGGTTTTGGGGTTCCCTTGGCTCTTTAGCTCCTTATTTGATAGGGATTATCATCATCCCTGGCTCCTTAGCTCCTCCAATATCAATGGTTAGCAATTGCTCCTTTATTGCAGTATGGTACTCCAGAACCCAGAGCCTTAGAGTTTGCTGATGCGAGGCGCCATTTCGGGTTCAGATTTCGCATCCCCTCCTTGAAGGAGCCCTCAAAGGTACCCTAAACCCTACACCCTTAACCCTAAACCCTAAACCCTACAGCCTAAACCCTAAACCCGAAACCCTAAACACTAAACCCTAAACCCTAAACCCTAAACAAAGGAACCCCCGAAGGAAACAGGTCGGCTCGAGGTTGGCAGCTAGAGAGTGCTTTGTCGTAGTTTTTGTCTTAACAGATTCGGAGCACATCACACTTTCACAGGGGCTAAGGGCCCTAAACCCTAAACCCTGATTTGGAGTTCACAGCTTTGCACTCCAAGCAAGTCTTTCCGCAGAACTTCATGTGATCAGTATTTGGGAGTTTCCGAAAATTAGGGGTATCTTATCTGGGGTCCTTGTAATACGGATCCTACTATTTAGGGTACTATATTAGGGTCACCTGTTTTCGGAAGCTCCCATTTACTAGAAGCACACAACTCTAAACTTTTAGGTAGACCCTGAACTGTTTTGAGTTCAATGACCGCACAACCCGCGTAGACTTTATGGCATGCAGCATGGAGCATGTGGCACACAAAGCCTGAACCCCAAAACGTATTAACCCGACCCGACTACAAGAGCATTAGACTATTCCCGAACTACGAAAAGATTAACGTAGGAAACTGATTCACCCTGGGGCTATAACCCCAAAATAGTAGGTTTCATGTAAGGAACCCCAATAAGGGCCAAAGTTTTCTTAATCAGGTTCCTACATTAGCCGGCAATGGTCATGGAAGTTGAAGCGACTTTACGGAACCCTGCAGAATCCCAGTAGAAACCGGAAGTGCGCTGCTTTTGCTAAAAACTGGGTTTAGGGCTTAGGGTTTAGGGGTTTAGGGGTTTAGGGTTAAGGGTTTAGGGGTTTAGGGTTTAGGGTTTATAGAAATTGTTAAGGGTTTGGGTCCCAAAAACGTTTTGAACGAAACGTTTTGAACGAAACGTTTTGAACGAAACGTTTCGCCGAAAGTTTTTTTTTGCGAACCATGTTTCCAAATCTCTTGGGGGGCTGCGAAACGTTTTGAACGAAACTCTGGAGCGAGACGTTTTGACCGTCCTGGGGCTGGGGCCGGGGCTGGGGCTGGTCTTTTGCGAATAAGGGCTTGGGTCCTAAAAACGTTTTGAACGAAACGTTTTGACCGAAATGTTTTGACCGAAACGTTTTGACCGAAACGTTTTGACCGAAACGTTTTCACCGAAACGTTTTCACCGAAACATTTTGAACGAAAGTTTTTTTTGCGAACCATGTTTTCAATTTTGCTGGGGGGCTGGGGCTCTTGGGTGCCAAAAACGTTTTGAGCGAAACGTTTTGGCGTGGCCTAGGCTGGGTCGGGCTGCTTGGACTGGCTGGTGGGCAGGGTTGCCTGGGCTGAAGGTTGTAGAGAAATTGGTTTATCAAGAAGCTTGTTCCGATTTTGAGCTCCAGCTCAATGTTGGCCGGGCCGTACCGGTGGTTACAAGTTTGTAGAGAAACTGGTTTATCAAGAAGCTTGTTCAATTTTTAACTTTTGTGTTGGGCCGTAGCGGTGGTTACAAAGAAGGACAAGCAATTTCTATTTATCACTTTCTTGAGGGTTTAGGGTTTAAGGGTTTAAGGGTTTAAGGGTTTAGGGTTTAGGGTTAAGGGTTTAGGGTTAAGGGTTTAGGGGTTAGGGGTAATCCTGCGAGTTTGTATCCGCGGAGGAGCCAACAGCTTTGAGACCCTCTCAGGAAGACTCTTGTGGCTGCAACGCTTCGGTTTTAGGGTATCCGATTCAAGCCTTAGGGTTTTCGCGATGCCTGGGTCCCCCTTGGTGAACGGACTCATCTCACACTGCTGAGGATTTGGAGTGCCGCCGGGCTGCTTCAGGCCCCGCGTGGGGACTCGCCACGCTGGGCGAGAGCGAGAGCCTCAGTAAAAGCCAGAAACTCATGGTAGGAATCATCATAATCATAATCATGGTCACCATTACAATGCTGATAATAGAATTGTGGTAATTGTATATAACATAGTTGGTACAATAATAAGGCTCGAAATCAGAAGAAGTATGATCATGAGTCTGAAGGGGTCCCCTTTAAGGCGGTCCTAAAACGTGACCTCTCAGGGTGTTTCTGAGGTTCGTTTGCGGCCTCTGAGGGACCCTGGTGTCGGGCTTTAGGGTTGAAGGATTTCGGGGTCTAGGGGCTCAGGAAATCAGGATGGGCAATTTCAGGTGTCTTGTGGTTTGTGGGGTTTAGGGCTGTAAGGGATATACTGATTGAAGCCTTAAACCCTAAACCGTATTTAGGGTGGTTCTAAGCGGCCATTGCGTAAACCCTTACGAAACCCTCGAAGTTAAACCCATGTAACACACATGAAGGAACCCTGAAAGCTGGGCACACTGCCACTAAATCGAAACAAACGCCTATACACACTATATCCTAGATGCCGAGAAGCCCGAACCCTGAGAATTCGGACCCCTAAATTGAACCATGTTAAACCCTACCACACAAAACCAGACAAAAGCTTTGCAAAACATGTAAAAAAGCACCAAAGACCCTTTAAACCCTATCAAACCATGTAAGACCCTGTAACACCCTGTGTTGGGGTTTAGAGCTTAGGGTGTTATATGGGACTTTCCGAAATTAGGGGACCCTGAATTAAGGTAGCCCTCATTTTCGGAAACTCTAAACCCTTTATGGAACCCTTATAGATCCCGTTAAAGGAACCCTTATAATACCCTGATAGTAACCCTGCAAACGAACTCTAAAGTACCCCTTTCGGAAACTCCCATATGGGTGGTTGTCAAAATTATGGTCCCCTTTTGGGCCCCTGTCATGATACGGCACCTATTATGTAGGGTACCCCAAAAGGCGCCGTAATTTTGACAACTGCCCATGGATTTAATCCCCTTGCCTTGGCTTCGGCAGATCGAACTCCTCTGCAGATCAAATCGAGACCGCGATCCTCAAAGCTCCGACGTTTTAGGCTTTCTGCTTGGGGTTTCTACAAAGGGTCTATAAGGGTTACTATAAGGTTTCTAGGAAGCTTCTACAGAAGCTTTAATTAGGGTTTTGGGGTTTAGTGGTTTAGAGCTTGGCTTAGGCTTAGGGTTTGGGGTTTTTCTGTGTTTTAGGGTTGTGGGGTGTTGGGGTTTAGGGTTTTGGGCTGTGGGCTTAGGTTTTTGGGCTTCATTGTTTTTCGGAGTTTTACAAGTCGGGGTCTTGGGCTTTGCGTCAAGGGCTTTGGCTTTCGGGAGCTTTCAGCGCGTTTGGGGCGCTTGTTTTGGGCTTAGGGTTGAGGGGTTTAAGTTCTAATCAGCATTTATGGCTCAGGAAGACTTTGTCAGTGCGTTCGGCGTTCATGTTGAGTTGAGTTTTGTTTTGCGCAAAGGGCTTTAAGATTTGTCTGAAATCTAGCAGCAGGCCCTCTCAACCGCAAACTCCTAATAAACAAACCCGTCTCAACTCAGACCACATCTTTAAACTCCTGTCGTTGAAGCCCCACATCTCAAGCCCCTCAAACCTGCAACCCCAACCCTCATTTCTGAAACCCTCAGCACCTGAAACCCCCAGAACCCTCGCTGAATCCACCCCACGACAATCCTCGCATCCCTCAACCCAAACTCTAAATATAAAGTCACCAAAATCACCCCCCACACCCCAAAAAATACAAACGAGCCAACAACACTAAACCCCTGAACCTGAAACTGAAAGCCCTAAACTCTTGAGCCCTACAAACCCTCGAACCAGGATACCAAAAAAAACTATACTCCCTGAGAAGCCCAGAAACCCTAAAGAAACCCTAAATAATATAACCCCCTCCCAGAACCCTGCAAAACCGGCAAAAAAAATCAGGGCGGGTCGCAACGCCACGCCGGGAAGCCTTAGCAGAAGTCCCATCAATCCGTAGAGCCGACTCCTTCAAAGGTCTGTGCTCCTTTAAGCCTTAGGGGCTTAGGGTTTTAAGCTTCAAGGGCTTAGGGTTTTTACGTACTTACCCAATAAGCCACAGAAATGAAAGGTTAAACTTTCCGATTCCTACTAAACTATAAGAGCCCAAAAAGTTAAAAGGTTGGGCATTGGGGATCTAAGTTTAGGTTTAGGGATTGCTCCTTCGGGGCTCTGGAGGGGTTTAGGGTTTAGGGAATAAGGCCGACTGGTGTGGGTTTGGGGTTTAGGGATTAGGGTTTAGGGATGAGGGTTTAGGGATTAGGGTTTAGGGATGAGGGTTTAGGGATTAGGGTCTAGGGGCTTTGTCGTCAAACTCTTGTTGGGTATTCATAACCATGGCGGCATAGGGCTTCAGATAGGTGCGAAAGGGGCTATTCACGCGCCTGTTTGATAAGAGTAGAGTTTTGGGGCAGATTATAGTACTGTAGGTATATGAGGGGCTGATGGGGATAATGGGATTAGTTATTCAGACCTCTACATCAGGGCCTGCTTGGGGTCCAGGGTTGCAGGTTCTGTATTGCATGCGCAGTTGTCTCCTTGATTGTGTTGTCTTCATGCAAGGTGCATGAGAACGGTTAAAACAGTCTTACTAACATCTTTGAAACACCGGACCTTGCCATGAAGGCCTAACGTACGGGCCTGAAAAACCAGAATAGGGTTTCGGGGCATATTATACCAAACTATAATAAGGAGCCCCCAAAACCCATTCTAATCATAAGGGCCCTATATTCTAAAACCCTACTATAGATCCCTTATAGAACCCTTTACAGGGAACCGTATTCCAATTATTAAGGTCCCTACAGTAGGCATTTTGGCCTGATGGGGTTGTCTTATGAGCATGAGGCGCCTGGGAGTGTTCTTTTGGTATGGGATCTTCCGAGAATTGGGGGGTACCTTATCTTGGGGTCCTTATGATAGGGATCCCACTATTTACGGCACTATATTAGGGTCCCCTATTTTCGGAAACTTCCGTGTGGGATTCGACTGCCAGGTGCTTTTTCACTGTGTGGCGTCCACACGGGCATGACAAAGGGGCCTCAATAATGTTTTGGGGGCCCATTATATTATAATTATAATAAGGAACCCCCAAAACCCTATTCTAATTATTCAGGCCCCTTTTTTGGCTATAATTTGCTGTTCAGATGTCTGTATTGGGAACATTGCTCAGGGATAACATTGGGTCCAGCACGTGTTTGTCGGCAACGGGTTATCATTGCATGCAGCGTTCAAGACCTGAAATGCACTACTGCTTGCATGCATAGACATCTCAAAGAACCGAAATCATCCTTTGCGAACTCACTGCTCCTCAGCAACCGCCTAGCACGCATGAAAACTCTAATCTTTGGTTCGGGGTTCTGGGGTCAACACATTGTTCTTGAGCTCCTTCACCAGCAAAGCTACCGTCTCTGTGTGTTTGCGGATTTCCGTTTTCTGTTTAATGACATTCCGCCACAGGGTGTTTCTTCAAAGCGCCGTTTCATGCGCGTGGTTCCCTGCGGGTCCCCGAGTCTGCAGAGTGTGCTACGGTTTGCTTTGCAAGCGAACATGTCCGCATCGAGCGAACTTGCTCCAAGATGGATCTTTCCTGTCTTCTCCATCTCTTCCCATGGCACTTGGCTCGTGCTTGGCGGTCAAACTCTTCTACAGAATTCCTCAAAACCTAAACCCTACTACATGATAGTACGGCCATGTTGCTGCGAAAGACACGGTAGATTGTGTAGCACTCTTGAAGGTAAGCCCACAAAGCTCTCCAAAGCATACATCCCTACCTGAACCCCAGTACAGTAAACCTTTTTGGCGCAGTTACAATTTTCGCTCATGGTTCGTCGAAACGGTACATCTTGGCAAGTTAATGTTAAACCCCATCGAGCCCTTGCACCCAAGCCTTGACAGAGAAAGCCAAAAGTCCATAAGCAGTAACCCGAAAACCCTGCCCAAAACCTGCATCATTGGCCCTATACCCTGCACCCCTGCACCTCCGCACCCGAAAGCCTCCCTAAACCCTAAACCCCCATAAACCCTAAACCCTTAGGGGTTTTAGGGTAACCGAAACCCAAAGCCGAAAGCCCTGAACTCAGGCCCTAAACCCTAAACCCTAAACCGCCCTAAACTCCACAACGCCAAGTGGGGCCTCGAGGATTTCATCTCTCCGAAGAAACACGTCCTGGGTTTCTATAAGGGTTTCTGTAAAGGTTCTAGGGGCCTTGATAATTAGAAGGGGGTTCGTTTAATACAAACTGTCTATAAGGGATCTACAGTAGGGTTCTATAATATAGGGTTTCTAGAATATCGGGGCCTGAATCATTACAATAAGGTCCCTTGAAAGGGTTCCTTTTAAAGGGGTCTGTAAGGGCTACTAGAAAGGCTATTATAAGGGTTTAGTATAGGGTCCTTTATCATGAGAATAGGGTTTTGGTGTACCTTATACTATACTTACAATAAGGAACCCCAAAATAGTATAGGTAGTTGTTTAGGCTTCTACATTAGGGATTGAGTTTTCTCTACGGGTTTCCCATGATTTTGTTTACAAGGTTTGGGTCTTCGGCATTGATGTTTGCGGATTTTAGGATCTTGCCTCTTTGGGGTTTCAGGGGTTTGGGGCCTCCAGAGTGGAGGGGAAACCCTAAACCCTAAACTCTAAACCCTAAACCCTAAACCCTAAACTCTAAACCCTAAACCCTAAACTCTAAACCCTAAACCCTAAACCCTAAACTCTAAACCCTAAACCCTAAACTCTAAACCCTAAACTCTAAACTCTAAACCTTTGGGGATTAGGGCTTGCCAGCTTTGGGTCTTGGGCCTTCAATGGTTGGATTTAGGTCTTGGGCGTTTAGGGTTTAGGGCCATTTAGTTTATGGCTTTCGGTTTTTTGGTACCTTGACATTGCTTTAGAGCCGCATCAGGGATTCAGAGCTGAGGAGCTAGTGTAAAATGCGTGCAAGGTTTGTGGAATCTAGGATTTAGGTTTGGGGTTCAGGGTTTTGTGCTGGAGAGAGTTTCGACAGCATCAGCAGCCGTGTAAAGTGAAGAGTGCTAAGACTGGACGCGTGAACAGCTGCGACGGCGAATCATATGCAAAGATATGGTGCCATAAGCATGTAGCAAGATGGGCAGACAGAGAACTACTGTATTGGCAGAATCAAATCTCACTGTCTCCACACTATCTGGCAGGCAGGGCCTTGAAACGGAATCGAGAGTGTCGCAATCAGCACTGAGGACAGGTAAGCCAAAACAGCTGCATACGCGATGCAACTTTTAGCCTGCACTCACCTTCAATTATGTCAGCAGAAGAAAAACATCACAGAAGTTGCGAACCATGCTTGAAACAATTTTCTTGCCAGGAGTCCCGATGAACAGCCCGAGAATGCCAGGTAGGCTGGCGATGATGGGAAAAGCGATGGAATAGCCCAAACTGGCATTCGCCTGAGCGGTCTCGTGTGCGTACCCTCCAGATGCGACCCTTCCCCAGCTGAGCCACTTACCAACCTTGTTTGTGATACGAGTTGCAAACATTGCTCGTGCCCATAACTTCAAAACCTAGCAAGGGAACAAGAAACCGAAAAAGCTGCATGTAATATCGGGCATTAGTGGCTTTGAATGGTTTTAAAGGTTGCAAACGGATTCGGGTATGTTGTAATGTAACAGAACATAGGGACCTTAATCATTAGAATAGGGTTTTGGGGCCCACTATACCAGAATTAAGTAAGGAACCCCCAAGCTGCTCTTGTAAATAATACAGAGGTAACTAGTATTGGTAATTATTTAGGCCCCTTTTTTACAAGAGGAACCCCAAGGCTCTGCAACAGCAAGTTGCTGTGAGTGTCAATGGTTCTCTCAATTGCTCCCCCAATAGCACAATCCCCTCAACTGAAGCAGGTCCAATAAAAGTAATGACAACAGTCATACGAGTAGTGAAGATCATACTAAACAATAATCACAAAAAGACCAGTAGTACTGGCACCGACAATGCTAACTAATGATATTGAATATGTTTATGACGTGATAACGGTCACGACACTGATCACGGTAATGATACAGTAATCACAATGACAACAGTAATTTCGATTAGTACATCCGAATGAAGTTTGGCGAGATACTCTAGCTTCGAAGACTACCAGGAATACCCGCTCGAATTTGCCCAACCTCTGTTTAGTGTTGTGGATCTTGTGCTTAATTAACAAGGCTTAGAGTCTTAGAGTTTAATGTGCGTTAGGGTTTAGGGCTCAGCTAAAGCTGAAGGGCTGCAAAACCTGCCTTTGATGTGCTTCGACGCTTTCCGACAACGATCAAAACTGTACAATATTCCTAAATCTCTGGAACTCTACAGCGCTTGTAACGCCATCAACAAAACACCATGGAGCCCTTCTACAAGCCAGAAATGCCCCTCGTATGAACCAACCATAACGATCCCAGGTCCTAGAGGCCTTGCAACCCTCTACCAGAAAACGTCTGTAAAACGTGGGACTTCTTACTTACCCAATAAGCCACAGACATGAAAGGTGAAACTTTCCGATTCCTACTAGACTATAAGAGCCCAAAAAGTTTAAAGGTTGGGTATTGGGGATCTAAGACTTCTAAATGCTACAAGACCCCTTCAAGGCTTGACACCCTAACAAGCCTCCAGGGCTATGAGCTGCCCAAAACAGATGCGAAAATCCTAACCCTGAAACGCCAAACCCTGAAAACCACAAAATCCCTAAAACCCTAAAACTACTAGAATACTAAAACTTAAACCCCAAAAACCCGAAAACCATGAACCCCAAGCTGCACTGAAGACCCCAGCGTGCCTGAAACCAGGCCACTTGCGCGATGGCCCAAAGAATCCCTGACCTGGTCGGTAGGGCGCGGGGTATTCGAGCATTTTTCGGGTTTAGGGTTTCAGGTTTAGGGTAGTAGGGCATGCGTGTATTAAGGTTTGATTGAGGGTTTGCGGTTTAGGGTTTGGGGCTAAGGGCATTGGCGTATCAGTGTTTCGGCTTTAGGGCTTTGGGCCTAGGGTTCCCGTGTAGGATTTCGGACATGAGGGCAGGAGGTATTGGGGTACGATCTTTGGAATTTATAATCTAGGCTTAGGGTTTAGGCTACCAAACCCTAAACCTTCTAAACCTGCCCAGGACCCCTAAGTACTCTAATTGTCCCTGCGCATGAGGGTAGGACGTGTGTCTAAACCCTAAGACGGTAAGCCCGAGAGGCCCTCAACCTTAGTATCGTGACTAACACGCCTTACCCTGAACCCTCAACCCTCCCAGCGAGTTCAGTAACAGGGGCTGTTTTGACTCGGTGTTGCCAGCATTTCTCTTTTTGGGGTCTCGTGGAAAGAAAGGTGTCAGAAAGGTTGCTTCCAGTGTTTACAAGTTCAGAGACGGAACTACAATGGAGACTATAGGTAGGGTTTGATTCCAGGGACTCTCAAAGGACTTTGTGGCTATTGGGATGTTGGAGTTTCATGCTTCCGAAACGGGATCTGTGGGGGGCCTGTCTGCCTCATATGGGAGTTTCCGAAAATAGGGGTACCTTATTTTGGAACCCTTAGAATAAGGATCCTACTCTTTAAGGTACTATATTAGGGTCCCCTATTTTCGGAAACTCCCATATAAGGGCCTGAAGACCTAGAATAGGGTTTTGGGGGTTCCTCATTATACCTTAACCTACCCCAAACCTATTTTTTGTAGGGTCCCGATAAATTCCAGATTAGGCTTTACAATAAGAACCTACAAAAAAGTAGGGTTTGGTAGGTTAAGGTAGTTATAGAATAACAAACCCCCCAACCCTATTCCAATTATGAGGCCCCTACAGTAGGTCAAGGGTTCAGGATGAACATGGGTGGTTATCAAAATCATGGTCCCTTTTTGGGTACCCTAAAAAAAAAAGTTGCCGTATTATGATAGGGACCCAAATAGGGACCATAACTCCGACAACCACCCATATAGGCCTTAGCCGTAGCACGTGGCGAATCGGCAGGACCCGAGTCACAGGGTTCGAGTTTGGTGAAAGCTTCAAGTGTTTGAGGAGGACCCTTAATGAGGACCCCTAGGTATACACCCCTAATATAATAGCTATTATATACCCATTATATAGCCCATTATAGGGTAGGGGTCCCCATTATAATAGCTATATTAAGGGTATATACCTAGGGTCCTTATTAAGGGTCCCTCCTTGTCCCCTTTGAGCTTAACAGATCATGGAATCTAGTAATCAGGTTGTTCGCAGGGTTAGAGGCACAGGAGCCTTCAGTAACGTCCGTAAAACCCTACCTATACCCCACTTAGTGAGCCCCTTGTTCCTTCAGGCAGGGCTTTTAAGTTCAGAAATTCAAAAAGCCCTCACCCTCAGACCCCAACCCCTAAACCCGAAACCCAACCCCTAAAACCTACAGTAAACCCGTACGCCCTTAAGTTACTCTTAAGCCCTTACACCCTAAACCCTGAGGACACGACGCCAGTGCCGGCATGAGAATCTCTTTGGGCATGTAGCTCTTCCTCGCCGAAGTGCTCAGCGTTTTAGCGTTTAGGGGTTTAGGGCTTAGGGTTTAGGGGTTTACGGTTTAGGGTTTAGGGGTTTAGGGTTTAAGGTTTCCAAAGAGAGTTACATGGGAGTTTCCGATGTCGGGCTTAGGGATCTGTCTATGGTGGTGGTTAGGGAGATTGCAAGAATTGGAACACTTGAAAGTCCCTGCATTGGGTCGCAAGCTCAGGTGCAAAGGCTTCCAACAACCAAAGGCGATTGTTCAGGGTTTAGGGTTTAGAGGCTCAGGTTGGACGACGTAAGCAACACACCCTAAGTTTTGAGCGCCAAACCCACAGATTGAACCCCTAAGCTTAGCTCCTGAACTGCGAAACCCCAACACCTTAAAGCCACACACTAAGCCCACAAAAAATCCTAAACCCCTAAACCTTCAACCCTAAACCCTAAACCCTAACACCATACCCAGAAACCTTAAAGCCAAACACTAAACGCAGAAAATCCTACACTCCAAACCCACAAGTCAAGGCCCCGGCCTCTCGGATACCTAAACCCTAGAACTACACTGCATGGGGTTTAGGGTCAAGGGTATGGGCGGAGTTTAGAGTTTAGGGCTTAGGGTATAGGGTTTAGGGTTTAGGGTACCTTTACACTTAGTGATGGGGATATTGATAGATATATATAGGGGAATTGATACCCCCGATGCTTTAAACTTCAAACCCTGCGCGATCCTGCGCATCACTGCGACGTAGACCACCAAAGCGATCGCTGCCGTGGCGAAGATGCCGAAGAAGTGGCTCCACACATAGTCCAAAATCTGGGTTTGGGATTCTTCGGAAGACTGTCGGGATTTCTGCTTTCTCGGTGTTCTGCTGGGGGGTTCCAGGTAATAAGGTGTGGAGTTTACTTGCAGGATATGAGATGGTTGTACGTACCCTGGGAAGCCCCCTTTCTCTGCATTTGATATTGCCAGGGCTTAGAGTGGAGGCGAGGGCTTCGTTTATCGGCCCACCTCTTCGTGTCTCAGCATACGCGTCGACCTAGGTGCAACCTTCCGGGACAAGGAAACACTGCTAGTAACGGTAACGACGGTAACCACAACCCTGGAATCCCTGTGTCCTCGATTTTACAAGGCTTCGCATAAGTATGCCAGCACATTTCCAGCTCCTGTCCAGCATGGATGGGGGGGAATTCCTCAATGCACCAGTTCTAGCCTTTTCGTGCTGCAAAACAGCTACGGGTTTTGCCCTGTTTGAGAGAGAGGGTAAAGAGCTGATTCGGCAAACTGGAAGAAGCTCCAAAACGCAAACGAATCTCTTGGAGATCCCAGATTTGGCTTGACCTGTGAGCTGAAAGAAGGTTGTGAACATGCCAAATCTTACAAAGTTTCACCCTGTGGTAGTTGCAAAATGCCCAAGTTTGCCTCAGTTTTGCGGTTGTCAGAGCTCCCCAAAGTTGAAATTTGCGCGGAATTCAAAGAAAAAATCGGCCATCTGGCGACATGTTTCTCTCACAGGGTGTGGCTTTTCGTGCTGGCGAATCTCGTGCTGGATGTTTGGAGCTCTGCGCCTTAAACTCCCTAAACTCCAACGATGCCAGTACTGCTAGTAGCTTTGACCCTACTCACGGTTTAGGGTTTAGGGCGTGCATAGATCCTCTTCATTGAAATGTCAAAAACGGCTTAAGCCAATCAATGGCAAGCCACTCCGAACACCAAAACCTTGCAGCGTCAACCTGCTTCCCATCATAGTCCTTTATTGCATGTCTTAGTCAGACGTCACCCTTAACCGCCTTAGCGCTGAAGGCTCCAAAACTTCAGGTTTGGCTTTCAGGGATCTTCAGCGCTTAGGGTATATGATAAGATGTTCGTTTGGGACTACGAAACTGCTTCGACCTACGTATTCTCTGCACCTTCTCGTCTTGTCCAGACTGCCCGACAAATCCTGAACTCGACATAGGCCTCCGAAGCCGAACCCCCCCACCTCGTGCCCGCCCTCAATCAAGAAACAATAGCCCTTATAGACCCCTCTAAAGGAACTCTGTGGTAGTCCCTACATAATCCCCAATCATAATCTCCATAATCCATTCCCCGATTCTCTACGAAGAAACCAACGGAGCCCAGCGGCCTTGGTACTATGGTTTGAGCCGCCAATGCGGCCTTCCGCCAGGTCCTGTATGTGGGCAGGTGCACAACTCTGTGCGCACGTGTAAAGTGTACACACAAAACCGGACGTGTAACAAAGCACCCATATGAACATATGTATTTATGTACACGCACACACATATACTTACAAACCTTACGCACGTACATACACGCAAGATGCATGCAATATTCATTGACTCATACATGCTCAATCACCTTCCTTCATTTCTTCCTTCATTCATTCACTGATTCATTCATTCATATATACATCCATGCATATATACATAAATACATGCATCCATGCATACATACCTACCTTCCTTCGTTCATGCATTCATGCATACACATAGATCAATAGAGACATTCATTCATTCATTCCTTCATTCGTTCATACATACGTTGATGACAGCCAGGCAGGCACGCAGACGGACAGACAGACACATGCAGACAGACAGACAGCCAGCCAGACAAACAGACAGACACGGGCGGAACAAACATGTTTCGCAGCCTGGTTCAGGGCTTACCTTTGGTTAGTAGGAAATGGAGGAATGGGGTACAATTATAACTACTATTACTACCATGCTTCCATTCCTTACTAACCAAAGGTAAGAGGGTGCCGCTGTCAGGATTCCAAGGATGATGATGCAGGCTGCGTCTGCTAGTGCCAGTTAGGCTTTAGGGGTGTAGGGTTTAGGGTTTTCCCCCACCGCCCAAGCAATTTTCGACCTGCGGTGCGTAATCTTCTCCAGTCATGGTGTTTGCATGGTGTGTTCCTCGATCTCTTCCTTAAGCTTTAGTCATGACATTCTTGGTCCATCCCTCGGTCTTCATGTCTTTATTGCTTTGCCTTTGACCTTCTCACAAAGAAGACCCCCAAACTTACCGCTGGTTAATAGGGAATGGAAGAATGGGGTACAATTATAACTACTATTACTACCCTTCTTCCATTCCCTACTAACCAACGGTAAGCAAACTCGAGACCTGGAATCCTTACCTAGGATACCCAGTAACCTAAGAATAAAAAGGCCTCTCTTCTTGGTATTGGGTAACTTTATAAGGAACCTAGGACTACAAAAAGGAAATAAGGGTACTACTGGGCATCCTAGTTACCGTAACACCCTGAGAGCCTGCAATGTCGAGGTGGGATGGTTGGTAATAGTACATCTTCCTTGCCCACATGGGGGTTTCCGGGGACCCTAATGCAGTACCCTAAATAGTAGGATCCCTAGTATAAGGACCCCAGAATAAGGTATTAGTTTCGGAAACTCCCACATGAAAAAAAGCGAGTAGAGCCAGCAGGACTCCGTTCTGATTGTTCATGCCCCGAAACCGATACTCTGCAGTAACCGTTACAGAGCCCTTATAGTCTAGAACCCTATACCTTGACTCCGAATTCGGCAAACCCAAAAAGATCGCCCCTAAACCCTAAACCCTAAACAAGATCGCTCCGTAGGCAGATCGAAGGTCGTTCCGAAGAAGGTGCCGGCTAGAATGGCCTCGGTTTGGGGTTTAGGGTTTAGGGTTTAGGGTAGGGTTTAGGGTTTAGGGGTCGGTTTGGGGTTTGCGGCTTCAGCGACAGGGGTTCCTTCGAGGGGTTCTGTGAGGGATCCACAAGGCTTCTATGTCAACGGGTCCTTCGTAGATAGCATGAGTCTTCGACTAGGCTTCTTGTAGGAGTATTGAAAAGCTTTAGTTAAAGGAGTTCAATATACTGGGCTTTCAAAATTTTAACAGCATCGGTTCCATCAGGAGGAAAAGCCCTGCTCAACTTCGCTGAGGAACTTGCCTGTGGCAAAGCAAAGCCCTAGACTCCAAGGGAAAAGGAGAGACCCTCAATAAGGACCCCTAGGAATATACCCTTAATATAGCCATTATATACCCTTGTATAGCCCATTTTGGGGTAGGGGTCCTTCTTAAGGGTCCCTCCTTTTACCCTGGGATAGACGAAGCTTTAAGACGCTTTTGGAACTCTATGAAACGCTGAGTCAGCGTTGCAAAAAATCCCAAGCCCTAAACCGTAAACAATAGTTATGACTAGTTGGCCCTAAAAGGCAACACCGTCTCAGCACCAAAAGGGCCGAGCTACGAGGAAGATCCCAATGCCGATCTCGCGGCAATCTGCCTGTTCCTCTGCTTGAAAAAAACGGTGTCGAGCTTAGGGAGTCTAGAGTGTCTAGGATTTAGGGTTTAGGGTGAGGGTTTCGGATTTAGGGGTTTGTGACATTGTGGCTTAGGGTTTAGGAGTACGTAAGGGTTTAGGGCTGGGTTCAGTTGAGGGTTTAGGAGTTTCAGGTCTTCGGTGAAGGGCCTTGGTTGGTTTTCATGAGCAGCAGCTCGCTAATCGGTTTAGGGTTAAGGGTTTAGAGTTTAGGGGCTACACTACGATTTTTTGTTTAGGGTTATAGTTCAAAGTCTGAGGTTGCGGGTTTAGGGTCTGCAGTCCAGGGTCCAGTCACAGAGGTGTCATCGAACCCTTTCAACAAGTACAGCGCTTGGTCAATCTTACGAAAGCCGACACAAAAACATGTAGCCAAGAAGAGCCAAATAGATTGAGGTGAAGGCGCAACCCCAAACCCTAACAACCTTAACCGTGACCCTAGACTTCTAGACTCTAAACCCCAAACCCCCAAAACTCAGCTGCCTCGAAAAGAGAGACAGTGCAATCATTGCAAAGCCTTCCCCCCCCTCCGACCAGAGGACGTGCAACGAAAAAGTATGGGTTTTGAAAGGGTGTCTTCAAAACCATGCAAGCATCTCCCAGGTTTGCCTGAGAAGCCGAAGCTCCAATCACAAACCTCACGCCCTGATTTTAGGAAACTCTAACAACCTACCTTTGATTCGATGCCCGGAACCCTGAAGCCCTAAGCCCTTACTCGCTCTTGAACCCGCTCTACACACGATGAAGACTCTAGAGCTTCAGCCATCAAAAAATCCTCGAACACCCAACATCCTAAAACACGGTGGAACCCTTACCTGCTTAATTAAAACCTTACTATCTAAACCCTAAACACTACCGGCTTTAAGGTTTAGGGTTTTGGGCTGAACCCTAAATAATACCCTTATTGTAGTATTTACCCCTGAACAGAGTAGCCTGACAGGAGCCCTTGTAGGAAACCGCTCAGAAGAGGCTCCTGGCCCACGTCCTCAGCATTCTTGGCCTGCTTTGCCTCATCGATGCTATCCAGAGTCCGGGTCGAGCCAAAACCCTCCTCCAGGGGTGTAATAAATATAGGGAAATGAGACGGTTTAGGGTTCAGGGACCAGGGTTTAGGGATTAGGGCTTAAGGATTACCTTCCGAAAATAAGGGACCCTAATATAGGGGCCTTGATAATTAGAATAGGATTTTGGGGGCCCCTTATGCTATAATTATGACAAGGAACCCCCAAAATAGTTTAGGCAATTATTAAGGCCCCTATCTTACTTACCCGATGAGCCACAGCAATGAGAGGCCAAACTGTCCGATTCCTACAAAACTATAAGAGCCCAAAAAGTTTGAAGGGTGGGTACTTGGAGGATCATGGGACTTAGTAAGTAGGGTTATAGGTCCCCTAATTGGGGTTATAAGTACTTATAAGTATAGTTACCTTATTTATAACCCTAGTTACTAACTCCCATGATCCTTTAAGTATTGGGGATCTAAGCAGGACATCGAAAATCCGCGCCGCGCCTGGACAGGGGAGCTTTGGGGAAACTTTGCTTTTCGAGGTCCAGGGAGCTCAGGGCGCGTAATGCAGCGGTCTTAATAATTAGATTTTGGTTTGGGGCCCATTCTACTGTAGTTATAATAGGGAACCCCGCAAAAAAGTATAGATAATTACTTAAGCCCCTATGGTGTGCGAACCATGCAGGGCAGCAACGAATGGCGCAGCTATCAGACTCATCCACCAGAGCCTTGAGATCTGCTGTCAACGGCATAGCTCTGGTGGAAGACACATCGCAGCAGTTGGATGTCTGTCAAGAGCCTAACTTGAAATCTAAAGCTTGTTCTAGAAGTCAACCCACATGCCACCGCATCGCCCCACAACAAAACCGAAAACCTGGTGGAAGCCCATCTTGCAAGCTACGCGCTGTCACTATATCAGTCACTAGCAATTAGAGAGCAGGCTGCGTCCGTGGACGTTGATATGCAGGAAGCCGTACAAGAACTCTGCAACCCGACAATCTAATATAAGCACGAGTCACCCTCGACCGTAAACTCCCGGAACACTCCCAAACCACACCCAAAAGCGTCATCAGCAACCCCGAAGCCCAAACCCGAAACCCTACACCTCAAAATCCAAATTCACCTAAACCCCTACCGCTGAGCTCCTAAACATCCCTGAGCCCGTAAACTCTAAATCCCTAAACCCTAAAATGAATTTATAGGGACAGACTCCAAACCCTGCTGTCCTCGTCGGCCTCCAAGTCGCGGTTGGAGCTGTCCTAGGGTTTACAGTAAGCCCCTTAAAGTTGGAAACCGGATTAAGGCCAAATAGAGCTGGGACTCCCTATACATTACACTTAAGGATTGAGGCTATGGGGTTTCCAACTTTTCGGCTTCTACTGTAGAGGGGTTTAGGGTTCAGGGTTTCGGGATTGGACGCAGAACAGTCTTCCTATAAGGGTGCTTGAAAAGGGGTCTATAAGGATTACTAGAAGGGCTCTATAATGTCGGGTTTAGGGCTTTGGGGTTTTAGGGCTTCTTGATGTTGTCCCGTATCCTAGGGGAGCTACAGGCTAACCTCTGAGGAGATATGCGGGTTATGGTACCCAGAGCCTCCAAATCCCCTGCATTAAGGAATATACCCTAATTCAACGGTTTAGGGTTTAGGGTGTAGGGCATAGGATCCCTAATATGATTTAAGGTATATTCCTTAATTCAGGGTTTTGGAGGCTCTGGGTACCTCAAGGGAAAAAGGCGACCGACTCTGCCGCAACATCAGGGTTTGGAGACTTGACGGCTCAGGGCTTCCGGTGTCGGCAGAGAGTCCTAATAGCTTGAGGGATCTATAGGGGAGTGTAAGGGTTCCTTTAAACGGATCCATAAGGGTACTAGTTGGGTACTATAAGGGATCTATAGGGGATCTAGAGGGCCCCTAATGTAGGAGCCCGATTAAGAAAACTTGTGCCTTTATTAGGGCTCCTTATGTGGACCCTACTATCTTGGGGTTATAGGCCCAGGTTTTCGTAATCAGGTTCCTACATTAGACGTTTATGGACGTTTGAGCTCCCTAGAAATCCCAAACACAAACAATGTTCGCCACCCTCTGAAGTTGGTGCCTTGACAGGTCAGTCGACACCCCGGGACTTTCTGGAATGAGAGCGTCCTTTTGTTGAGGTCCATGATGCGCGAGCCAACCCCAAGCCCTAAACGATAAGAAGAAAGTGTTGACATTCCAACCCGAAGAGGGTAGATCAGAAATCTCAAAACCCACACCAAACCATAGATGAAAACAGATCCAAGTCTATCCTAGCCCTAAACCCTATATACCCGACCTGTAGACGACCATACTTTCAAAACAACTTCTAGAACACGGGTCGGAGCATTCAGACAGCCTTGAAAACACACATCGAATCCCATGCACGCCTTCAGGAGACCCTGCTTGGAGGATCATGGGACTCAGTAAGTAAGGTTATAGGTACCTTAATTGGGGTTATAAGTATAGCTACCCTAATTATAACCCTACTTACTAAGTCCCAAAAGCCTTTAAGTGTAAACCCTAAACCCCCATAAATCCCTTATAGTACCCTTATGGATCCCTGAAAAAAACCCCAAACCCCCTACTAACATAGGGCCCCAAAAAAGCACATAAGCAAAAATGAGGTTAGGGATATCCCATATAAACCCCCTTATAATGAAGCCCAGTAAGGTAGGGATATCCCTATAAAATGCTTATGCTTATGTGCTTTTGGGGTCCCTAAAGAAGCCTTGAACGACCCAAGAGGCGGCGGTCGATTCGGTGGGGCTGCGTGCAATGCCTGGCTTTCGCCCATGTTCGTGCTTAAAGGGATCCATAAGGGTACTATAAGGGATCCATAAGGGTACTATAAGGGATCTATGGGGGTTTAGGGTTTACACTTAAAGGCTCATGGGACTTAGTAAGTAGGGTTATAATTAGGGCAACTATACCTATAACCCCAATTAAGGTACCTATAACCTTACTTACTAAGTCCCATGATCCTCCAAGTGTCTATACTGAACTTAGGACGCGTTGGGCACGTTTGCCCCGCACTTTGTTGTGCAGACGCCATGCTTGAAGAATGTTGTTGCTGGAATGGTGATGGTTGTGTTTCATAACGCGTATCAGAAACCTAGGAAAACGCTGGCAGGGACGATGAATTTGGGATTCGACAAGAGAGACGACACAGATGACGACAAGGAAAACTGTTGGAACATGATATTGTTGCAACTGGTTTGGAAGGGTGCATTCAGGAGGTCGAACTTTGGAGTTCGACCTTCGAAAATGGGAATGCTTCGAGCAATTGCGCGGCAGGGAAACCTTGTTTTGCGTGTGCACGCCTGTCACTGTGCGAGGCCTAGCCAGGACGTGTCTGTCCAGGCCACAGCGGGAGAGACTTTGTCTTCACAGAAGGCTCTGTAAGCAACCACAGCATCGATGACACTTTGCAATCCAGGCTCTTGGTTCAGGTGGAAGGACGCCAGGGTATCACCAGGCATTTCTCTCCGAGCTTATTCGTTCTCCGCAGGGCCTTTTTGATCGTCCCGGCGAGAGATTCTGCACGTTGGTCGCCTCCCACCATTGTGACCTTTCTGGCAGTGATCTTCGCCCGGTTGCCAAAACTCAAGTTTGAGAGAGCATGCGAACCCAGTTGTTTTCTCGGGACCTTCGTCACGGGGGTGTATTCTGCTCTATTGTGTCTGGCTGTCGCCGACACCATTCCGAGAGCTCGCCAGGTCACTCGAAGCAGCGGCTGGTGCAGAGCACAAGCGGACACATCCATCGCAGTGTCTGTCAACGGCTCCGATATTTGCCAGCGCAGACAAAACCTCATCCACCTGCGCTCGAGACTCTGCGGAGAAGTGCCTGTGGACCTGCTCTGCGCGCAGCCAGGGTTGCCCATCTCCTGACAGAAGCATCAAAGCCTGGAGGACTTCTGCACATGGATTCCGGCCAAAAAAAACTCCGGCAGCCACGTCTTCATCCTCTGAGCAGACTGTCAAGGGCGAGAAAGCCTGCAAGGAAAGAGCGTCGCTTCGGATGCTCCATGGCGAAGAGGGATCATATCTCGCCCTCTTATGGGGCGGGGTTTGGTTCATCCTGGCTGCTGCTCCCAAGCAAAGAGTGTCAGGCGTACGGCTTCAATGGACGTCATTATTAGGTCATTATGGCTCTGACAGAGGATGCTTTGCCCATATGACTCACAGAGTGACCCAGGGAACTAACAAAAGCCAAGCATTGCTGACAGTGAGGTCAAGCTCAGTCCACGCATCGCAGATCAGACTGCTCCAGCGCAGAACCAGCTCGCCAGCAACTTCCATTGCTAGAGAGGCTCGAGTGCCTACGGCCTCTGAAGCCCAAGGCTTCACATATGGGGTGACAAGGTTAAGGCTGTAAAGTCGAGGGCTGAAGGAGCGGGGCCTCGTCAGCCTTGCCAGCATTGCCAGCAACAGGCATCATCATCGCGGTCATCATCAACTCATGATCACCATCAATGTGGGCAGCAGCATCGGCAGCAATATCGTCATCATCATGTCATGATCCAAACGGTCATCATCATGTGCCATCATCAGGTCGTCATCATCATCATGCGACATCATCAGGTCATCACCATCATCATGTGTCATCATCATGTCAACATCATGTCATCATCATGCGTCATCATGTCAACATCATCATGATGATCATAGCAGCAACATCGTCACAACAACAAAGCGCGGGGCAAACGTGCCCAACGCACCCTGAACTTAGAACCCTAGCAAAAGTTATAATTGTAGCTGTGTCTTAGGGGTTATAATAACCAAAAATTAAAAATCAATTCTAAGTACCCCTAAGGTGTAAGGTTCCGGTGGCTTCAAAGCGTTGCGGTTTCGGGTTCTTACTTACCCAATAAGCCACAGAAGTGAAAGCTTAAACTTCCCGATTCCTACTAAACTACTAGACCCAAGAGTAACCCAGGCATAAAAAGGGTGCCCTTTTTGGTTTAAAGGGGCTTATAAGGGAACCTGAACCCTAAAAAAGGGAATAAGGGCCTACTCTGGGTCCTAGACTATAAGAGCCCAAAAAGTTTAAAGGTTGGGTAGTGGGGATCTAAGAGTTCTTTTGGTGTCTACAGTAAACCCCTTCAAGTTGGAAACCGGATTACGGGGAAATAGTGCTGGGATTCCCTAGACATTACTCTTAAGGATTGAAGCTTTGGGGGTTCATTTAAGGGTTCCTAAAAGGGTCCCTCTAAGGGTTCCTAAAATGGTTCTACCCTTCAAAGCGTGTGTCCAACTGTTGGGCTTGTACTGTATCCCCAAAAGATGTATTAAAGGTATGGTACTCCAAAACCCAGTTCAAGGTTCGGGGCTTTGGGCTTTTCAGCGGCTGTAGGCCAGGTTTGGGGAGTAGAGCTCCAGGGTTCAAGGGTTTGGGGCTATTAGTCTGGGCCTAGAGGGTTTATAAAGTTTAGGGGTAGAGATTAGGGTATAGAGGGTCAACGGTTTAAGCCCTAAGCAATATGAGCTAGACTTCTGTTCTGACTACAGGCATATTCCCTGATTGTGGGCATTGGGCGCTGCGGACTCAGCTCTGCGCTGCTCAGGCTATAAACGTGTTTCAAAGTAGGGTAACCCTAAACCCTAAAAACCTTATTTCAACCCTGAATCCTGGGCCCGTAGGAGTTTAGCGACGTAATCTTTGGCGCCTTGGGGTGGTTTAGACCTCAGAGCTTTCGTTTGGGTTGTATGTAGGTTTTACAGTAGCGCTACGTTAATGCTTTAGCGTTGAGGGCTCTAGGGTTCAGGGTTTCGGGGTTGGATGCAGAATAGACTTCCTACAAAGGTGCTTTAAAATGTCTCTCAGGATTAATATAAGACTCTACAATGTCGGGGCCTTCATACTTGGAGAAGGCTTTCTGGGTGGGTGGGTGGGTGGGTGTATATGTATGTCTTCTTCCAGACGCAGCGAGATGTCCGTACTCGCCTAGCTACAGGGCAAGGCTCAGATGGCCCCGGCGCTTCAGTGAGCGCGCACTTTTTGTGCCCCCCCCCTACAAGCATGCTCGGTCGCTAGCGACAGCGAGCAAGCAGGAACATCAATTGCACAGCGTAGTCCGATTTCCAGCGGCCATTGGCTAGCCTGAGTCAGGCACGCACCAGAGCAGATAGATGTGCGGCGTGAGCGAGGAGAGCTCAGTGCAAGAGAGAAGTTGAGCACCGCGATTGTCTTCAGTGATCCAGATTTTCTCCTTGCTTCGAAGCAGTGCTCGGTAGTGCCCCCGCTCAACGGTCGGGCCGAAGTGCAGCGACGCAGCACAGACCTGGTATGGGCACCATCGCACGCTTATGTCCGCAGGCGAGCGAAAGACGGGTAGACGGATGACCTCTCGAATGTCTGGTAAGGCCTGCACATCCTTGACGATGACACCCCCATCGGTCTGCCTAAAGCGGGAGAGGTGCAAGCAGATAAGTTCCGGAGGGTCACCAGTAATCGCCGATCGGTAGTGACCGGAGTGCCAAGCCTGTATGCAGTGCTGTAGTCCCCTGGTTCCCTCAGGGAGGTCCAGGGTGATGGGTATGACCATGGTGGAGGTATCACACACGACAGCTCCAACATCTTCCTCCAGCCTGCGCTGTTGCCAGTACCCCTGTATGGCAGGAAGCCGTAACCTCGGCATGAGGTGGACGAGGAACTCATGCATGTCATGCTGGCGTCGTGGCTGGGACCACGACCCCAGAAGCATGGTCCAGGCCATGCAGCGTAACAAAAGCAGCTCAGGACGCGCCTCAAGAAATGAAAGAATTGGCTCAAGACCGCCCAGTTGGGGCACACTGGTATGAAGAGTAGACCACAGTAAGGCAAGGAGCGAGGCATTCATATAGCACGCTGTGGCATCAACGTTATGCAAGCTGACCTGAAGGAGGCGTGAGCATCGGAAGGGCAGGGCAGGAGAAGAGTTTGGTTCTGGTGGAGAGACAACAGCAGCCCTGAGCCTCGCGCCATCTGAGGAAGCACCATCAGAACTGAGCGGGCGAGTCGGACGGGCCCCTAGAAGGCGGGTGATTAATGGGACATGTTGCGGATGGTCTCCGCAAGGCCTGAGAGGCCTGGACGGTCCCTGCGGATGCGGGCTCCAAGAGGATGAAGAACACAGCATTGGTTGAATCTCAGGATGAGATCCCATAGTTGGTGGCCCTTCTCTCGAAGGCCCACCTCCAGGATGAACTCCACCCATTCCGACTGAGGCTCCGCCACCAGCGTCTTGGCTGATGCAAACCGTTTCACCGTGTCGCCATCCACCAGCTCGATCATCCGTTCGATGTCCTGTAGGATCTCCGAGTGATCCCTGGGCGCCGGCTCCTCCAGAAGATCGAGCTGTGCCGTGTGTGGGTTCCATTGCACGTAGCTCCACTGGTTGTTCGAGTTGATCCACTTGAGATCCAGAGCGGCCTGTTTCGAGTCGGCGCGGTTCATTGCCAGCTTGGCCCGGGTGGCCATCTCTCTCAGAAGGGCCACAAGAAGAGTTTCCCGCAACGACATGCCCAGTTTGGCAGGCTCCTCTCGATACAACTTGCCCCATTCGCGGGCAATGGCGAAGAGGGAGGGCAGGAAGGACTGGGCACCCGTTCTCAGATAGAGATGGAGCTTGGTGTCCCCCTGGAGATTCTGCAGCTGGAGCTCGTGTCGCAAGAGGAGCTTGGAGATCTGCATCACTAGGTCTCCCTGATAGCGGTTGCTGTTCGAGCCCCATCCCTGGCTCCATCCCTGGCTCCACTCGGACGAAGAACCGCTCCAGTCGCCCTGTTGGTGGCGGGGCGGAGGCTGCCCCTTTCCTTTGCCGCCTTTGCCCTTGCCCTTGTTTTTGCCCTTGCCCTTCGGGTGGTTGCCGGATCCTTGAGGCATTGACAGGTAGATCCCCGGGGCGGAAGCAGCCGAGCCGGATCCCTGACTGGTGCCCTCCGGTGGATTTTCGCTCTCCCTTCGCCTCTTGGGCTGGGCCCCCGGCTCTCCAGATGGAGGAGCCTGTGCTGGTGTCTGGCCATTCTCGTTGGTCAGAAACGCCGCGAACACCTGAAGTTCCTTGGGATCCTGCACGTTGGTGTCCATTGTCATGAGGAACAGAGAGAGAAGGCGACTGAGCAGCTGAGGCAGAGGAGACCGGGACGGCACCGGCAGAGGCTTCGGAGTCTAATCGGTGCAAGTGCACAGACAGAAAGCTCAGGATGAGTATGACATAGCATCGACGCCAATGTTGCTGTAGGTCAAACGTGGTTTCCTTACAGTATAAACATGGTTTGGTCATGGCTTTGCGCAAAACTCGAGCCTGATCAAGAGTGCGCGAGTACAGCTGAACCCACTCATCATGCGACTGCAGATGAACCTTGAGACCTGAGGGCGTAGCAGCCCACTGGTGACATAGTGGGCAGTGATGTCGAATCCTCCTTCGAGTATTCCCATCATGCAACAGAGCTTGCCAGCCCTCCTGTCTAAGTCGCGAACAGAACTCCATATCCGTAATGAGCGGTGCCTCCGAGTCGAGATCACGAGGTACATTCAACGGCATAGGAGGAGGTAGCGGGGGCTCCTCGCGTTCGGAATCCACCGGTGGAAGAGCCTGGTCCAGAGCGGTAGAGGCAGAAGGGCGGAGGGCATCCTGGCCATCTGGCGTGTTGGCGGTGACGGGTATGGGATCATGGAGCGGAGCTGGGGCGGCCTGGGCCTTGTGACCAGCGCACGGTGTCGGAGGAGAGTGGGACGGGTGTGTGCGCGAGGCTGGCACGTCAGCAAGCGCCGCACCTGCTCGGTCGACGGGTGTATATGTATGTATGCGCATACATACATACACACACAGACACACAGACACACACACACAGACAGACAGACAGACAGACAGACAGACAGACAGACAGACAGACAGACAGACAGACAGACAGACAGACAGACAGACAGACAGACAGACAGACAGACAGACAGACAGACAGACAGACAGACAGACAGACAGCCAGACAGACAGACAGACAGACAGACAGACAGACAGACAGACAGACAGACAGACAGACAGACAGACAGACAGACAGACAGACAGACAGACAGACAGACAGACAGACAGACAGACAGACAGACAGACAGACAGACAGACCGACAGACAGACAGACAGACAGACAGACAGACAGACAGACAGACAGACAGACAGACAGACAGACAAACAGACAGACAGACAGACAGACAGACAGACAGACAGACAGACAGACAGACAGACAGACAGACAGACAGACAGACAGACAGACAGACAGACAGACATATATATATATATATATATACATATATATACACGTATATTCTACTCTTCACTCAGGCTTCTATGTTGCACCCATATTGAAACTCGCAAAGAGCCGAAAAAACCCGAGACTCTACAGCCGGACAAGCACCGAAACCCTCCAAACCCCGAAGCGCCGAACCCTAAGCCCAGATCTGAGTTTCCGAAAATAGGGGTACCTTATTCTGGGGTCCTTATAATAAGGATCCTACTATTTAGGGTACTCTATTAGGGTCCCCTGTTTTCGGAAACTCCCAGATCTGAATGGATGTCAGGTTTGGGCCTTGAGGAATCTACTTAAAGGATCATGGGACTTAGTAACTAGGGTTATATTTAGGGTAACTATACTTATAACCCGATTAAGGTACTTATAACCTTACTTACGTCCCCTGATCCTCCAAGTAAGTAGCGTTTCGGGGTGTACGGCTTGGGCTTAAGTTAGCTCTGTCGAACCCCAGCAACATCCACCTCCAAGCATCTGTGCAGATAGAATTAGTGTAGGATAGCACGTGTGCATGTGAATGCACCCATGAAAGCAGGATGGACGGAGGGATGGATGGAAGTGAAAGTGGATGCGGATTGTGTGAGTGTGTGAGTGTGTGAGTGTGTGTGACTGTGTGTGTGTGTGTGCGCGTGTGTCTGTCTGTGACTGTGTGACTGTCTGCAGTGTTGCCTGCTTGTGCCTGTATGTCTGTCTGGCTGTGCCGTCTGTCTTTGCCTCTCTGTCTCTCTCTCTCTGTCTCTCTGTCTGCGCCTTTGCAACGTTGTCTGTATGCCTGTGTGCATGCATCCCTGTATCCCTAAACCCGAAGCCGAGGCCCTGAGACCTCAAAAGCATGAAGGTTGGCTGACTACGGGCATGAGGCACCGAGTTCCGGAATCACTAGACCAAAAACATGTAGCATCAGGGTTACATGTTGAGGATTCGGGGTTTAGAGTTTAAGGCAATGCATCCAGTCGTCAAGCTCAATCGCCACCGTTATCGCTGATCAGCCCGTGCAAACGGCAGGAAGGAAGAACCCTGAAACCTAATATAGGGGCTTCAATAATAAGGACAGGGTTTGGGGCTCGTTTGTAGCACATACTTACTTACAATGAGGAATTTACGGAATCACATTGGAACTTATTAAAGCTTCTATATTAATCAATATAGGGGCCTTAATAATTCGAATAGGGTTTTGGGGCCCATTGTACAATAAATCTAATAAGCAACCCCCAAAATAGTATTGGTAACTATTAAGGCCCCTATAGTAAGTAAATCCTTATAGCCGTTATAGTAGCCTTTAGAGGACCCTACTCTAAATATTGTAAGGCCCCTTTCAGCTTCTGCATATTACGCCTTGTGCGAGCTTCTGAGGCCGCAGCCGGGGCCTTCGCCAACCACATCAAGGGACGGCGTTCCCTCTGGCTTCTTTAAGGTACTATCAGGGTTCCTTCAAGGGTTCTATACGGGCATTATAAGGTTCTATATGGGGTACTATAAGGGTGCCTTTATGGGTTCTATATGGGTACATTTAGGGTTCCTTTAAGGGTTCTATATGGGTTTTATCAGGGTTCCTTTACGGGTTCTATATGGGTACTACAAGGGTTCCTTTAAGGGTAGGGTATTGTGAAAGGAGGGGGCAGCAGGATCGTCTGGCTTCGGCGCTTTGGTGTTTGGGAGGTGCTCTCTGTTTTGAGCTCCTTTTCTTAGCTGCCCGAGGGTCCGCAGGAGGCAGAGTTTAGGAGTAGGATGCAGAGTCTCTGTCTGTCTGCGAGAGCGAGAGGGAGAGGGACGGAGAGCCAGAGAGACAAAAAGAAAAGAGCGAAGAGTGGAGACAGGAGAGACGAGAGAGCAGAAGGGAGAGAGGAGACAGAGAAATAGACTCAAAGAAAGAGAGCGAGAGAGAAAGAGAAAGAGCGGGATAGAAATAAAGAGAACGAGAGAACGCGCGAAAGACAGAGAGATAGCGAGAGAAAGAAAAAGACAAAGAGAGAGAGAGAGAGAGACAGAACTAGCCCGACAGACAGAGAGAGAGAGAGAGCGAAGGGGAAAGAGAGCGAGAGAGTTTGGGAGGGTGTATGTAAGGATTGAGTGAGGGTCGAATGTTGAGCCCACATGCATAGAAATCACCTAAATCTGACCTGGCTCCCCCAAACCCTGGGTCTAGTCATTCTGGGGCTTAAAGTTACTTATTGAAGGTCTCCGAAGTTTCGACACGGAAGCTGTGAAATTTGGAAATATACTGTCACAAGGATTCCAGAAGCTTGCCAGTTTCAAGTGTAGGGTTTTGTGGGCCGAGACGTTGATTCAATCTTTCCTGGCCCGGGTGGGTGACTCGGAACCGCCTTGCCAACGGCCGTGCATGAACCCTAAACCCTAAACCAAAACCCTAAACCCTAAACCCTAAACCCTAAACCCTAAACCCTGCAGATCCTAGAGCGCCAAATCTCAGAGCCTACATTCTCAGCCCTCAAGGCTTCACTAAAGCACCGAACCCTCATCCATCACCCATCATGCCCAGTATGGGGGTCGCACTTATTCGTAACGGTATCTGAGATCTGCTTGGGACCCCCGATCATTGCTCGTACTGAAATCTACGCCATCCCTGCTCCTAAACGTATACAAGCCCCTGTATCAAACCCATCAAAGCCCTACAAAAGCCTACAGTAAGCCCTATAGAACCCTATGATCCCGTAAAAACCAAGAAAAAATGCAAACACCCCTCCGAGAAAGCTGTAAACCATGAATACCCAACATCAAAAACAAACAGCTACTACTGGAAAACATATGAACAATATCATGGAAAACCATATAAAGGATGAATGTCAATCCTCAACCCTGCTTGGAGGATCATGGGACTTAGTAAGTAAGGTTCTAAGTACCTTAATTGGGGTTATAAGTATAGTTACCCTATAGTTACTAAGTCCCATGATCCTTTAAGTAGACCCTAAAACTCCTCTGGAGCCCTTTAAAGTATAACCCTAGCTACTAAGTCCCATGATCCTTTAAGTAGGCCGTAAAACCCCTCTTATAATAGAACCTCTATAGATCCCTTTAAAGGAGCCCTTTAAAGCCTAACCCTAGTTACTAAGTCCCACGATCCTTTAAGTAAGACCCTAAACCCCACAGATCCCTTATAGTACCCTTATGGATCCCTTTAAAAGAACCCCAAACCCCCCTTTAACCCCTAAACCCTGAATCCTAAACCGTCGAATCCCGAGACCAGGACCTGCTGGCGCAGGTCGGAGCGGTCTGCATTGGCGGCCAGGGAAAAGAAAAGCAGCGAGAACCTGGTGACGTGGGGTTTCATAGGGGCTTTGGGGCTTAGGGGTTTTGGGGTTTAGGGGTTTAGGGGTTGGGGTTGAGGGTCAGTGCTTGCAGAGTTGTTCTGGCTTGCAGAGTTTAGAAGTTAAGGTAAACTTGTGTTTCTTAGCATTTTGAGACGGGGGGCTCTATAGGGGTATGATATGCAGTAGACGGGTATATCGTGGGGAGTTTTATACAAGCGTTGTTTCATACAAGGTCTGCATGAATTTGACCGGGTTTGGTGAGAACGATTGTTCCATTGGGGAATCCTAAAAAATGCTACTACGAACTATTCCGTGGCGGTACAATAGCTCCGGATTCAGGCTTAGCATACGTAGCTCTAAGGTGTCACCCTCATCGCCACAAGGATCCCCCCAGCCCCCGAAAGCAGTACCAAAGCATACATCGTCATCATAGGGCGCTCGTGTGTAAACCCTAAACCCCTAAACCCTATACCCTAAACCCCTAAACCCTAAACCCCTCAACCCCTTAATCCCCTGAATCCCCTATTCTCGGAAACTCCCATATCAACAAGAAGAGAGTATGGGCATGCTGCCGGCGATCTGCCAATTCCGCGCGGATTTCGAGGATCCCTCAGCCAGAAGCCTTAAACCCTAGAGTTGTCTGAATCAGACATGACTTCGCCACCTGAGCCCTCGAAACTCCAACCGAAACCCTGAATCCCGAACGCCCTAAGCCCGAAACCATCCCTGAAACCCTGAGTCCAGTATAGAATCCCTGTAAAACCCACCGAAGAGTTTCCAGAGCTCTTAATAACTACAAAAAAAAACCTTAAAACCCGCAACCCGACACCCCCGAAAAACCCCCTAAGCCCCCTAAACCCTAAACCCTCTAGATTCTAGATCCCTTGTAGATCCCTTATGGATCCCGTATGGATCCCTTTTAAAGGAACCCTTATAACCCCCCAAACCCAAACCCCCCCGGAGCCCTAAAGCCAATCACCAAGCAGCGCCGCCAAGGAGACGCCTACACCTCTGGGAAGAGACAGTTTAGGGGTTTTGGGGAAAGGGTGTTGGGATGGAGGGGTTTTGGGTTTGGGGGATTTAGGGGTTTAGGGGTTGTTGGGATTTAGGGTGTAGGGTCAGGGTTTAGGGTTTTTGGGACAGGGCTTTGAGCAGGGTCTACTATAGGAGCCCCTTAATAATTGGAATAGGGTTTTGGGCCCCATTCTACTATTATAGTAAGGAGCTCCCAAAATACAAGCAGTATAGGTAATTATTGAGGCCCCTATATTGCGGCTTCAGGGTTGAGCATTTAGGGCTCGGGTTTTGGGGTTTAGCGGTTTTGGGGTTTAGGGGTTTTGGGGTTTAGGGAAATTAGGGTTTAGGGTTTAGGGGTTTAGGGTTTTGGGTTTAGGGTTTAGGGTTTTGGGGTTTAGGGTTTAGGGTTTAGGGCGGGTCTCGTCTGGGGCTTAAGGATGAAGGGCTGTTGCGTTTTAGGAATGTCGGGCTTGAAACAATGGGGTTTGGAGGTTCAGGATTTAGGACCTTGGGTGAGTAGGTAGGGCTTCAATGTTGATGGTGTGTTGGTGCGCTTGTGCAGGGCGGGGGTTTGGGAATAAAATATACTATATGGCACTAACTTTTACGATATATGCGTATGTGTATATACATATGTATGTATGTATGTATGTATGTATGTATGTATAGATATGTGTATAAAATATGTATATGCGTATATACGAGGATATTCGAATGTGCTGAGCCTCCAAGGGGAAGCTGTCTAACTTCAAGCAGCCAGAAAATCTTGAACAACTCTTTACCATGAACCCTAAAACCACCAAACCCCCCAGAATCCTAAACCCTAGACTCTAAGGCTCTGAATGCTGAAGCCTTAAAAAACCTGAGACTTTAAACCTCGAAGCCCTCAATTTCGAATGGTGAAGGACTTAAACTGCCTTTCTAGAAAGGTCAGAAGCATCATCATAACAAAGGGGGCCTCACAGTTACATAGGGCTTTGGGTCTCTATCACATGCTTATATAAGACTATAAGGAGGACACCCCGGGAACCGTAAACCCTAATGCGCTCTCAACCCACAAAAACCGTTGCATACAAACCTTATACCCAAAGCCCTACAACCCACACAACCCCTGTAAAGAAAACAAAAAGAAAAAGCCCGAAACTACCCCTACAAAAATCTATACGACCCTCAAAAATCTCTCACCGGTAAACTCTAAACCCTATATAAACCCTCGAACCCCAAAAGAATCGTATCCCTACAAGCCGGGGGTGTCATAAAAGCCGCGCAGGGGCAGTTCAAATCCGGTCGCAAAACCATCTCGCGCTTTACTCCGAACCTGGCTTTCTCGGGTTCCGTTAAGGGTGTTTAGGGTTTTGGGTTTTGGGGTTTAGGGTTTAGGGGTTTAGTTCCGTTATATAAGGGTGTTTAGGGTTTTGGGTTTTGGGGTTTAGTAGGGTTTAGGGGTTTAGTGTTCCCTTTCATGGGTTTCATGGGTTTAAGGTTTAGGGTTTAAAAAGCTCCTGCACGGGTTCCGTCTTAGATTTCCCTTTACAGAGTTCCTAGGGTAAAAGGGTTCCCTTTAAAGGGTTCCTTGAAGGGTTCGGATCAAGGGCTCCTTGAAAGGTTCCAATAAGGTCTTCCGCGCGAGGTGCTGTATGGATCTGCGGCTTCAGGGCGTTTGGTGTTAGAAGGCTGTGTGAGTTCCTATGACGGCCTGAAACCGTTCTATGCGCTAGGAAGAAGTTGCAGGCTTCATGCTAATACTTATACAGAATGGGTTTAGCATCTACTTAAAGGATCATGGGACTTAGTAACTAGGGTTATATTTAGGGTAACTATACTTAGAACCCCAATTAAGGTACTTATAACCTTACTTACTAAGTCCCATGATCCTTTAAGTAGGGACTTCGGAGGTTGGGGCTGCCTTGCTGAAAGGCTTCACATGGCTTCGCGAACGGTTTCTTCATGAAAAGCTTGAAGACCATGAGAACGACGGTTGATGATACAATAGATCCTGCATGACCCATAGCAAGGAATATACCTTACCTCCCATAGTTTAGGGTCCTTAAGGTAGTGCAAGATTTATATCATCTAACAGGATGAATAGCTCGAAACGAAGGACTATCATTACACCCCACTTCGTGTCTTTCTGCAGACGGGCCACAGGCCGAAGAAGCCGGTAAACCAGCCAGTTATCCTTGGTGCAGAGAAGAAGTTGTTCACAGTCCTTTTCGGGTTCAACGAAGGGCTAAAACCATGAGTTTATAGTTTATTCAAACCTCAAACACACGGCCCAAAAGCCCCAGGTGAGATGCCTCCTCCCGTTAGCTCCCCTGCTTGAGCAGCCGAGGTTCTTTCTACTCAGCTACTAAGATAAGAGCCCCATTACAGTACCCTATAGTACCCTTAAAAGGGGACCCTATCATAGAACCCTATACTACTCTTAAAGGACCTCTTACCCAATAAGGCACAGAAATGAAAGGCTAAACTTGCTAAACTTTCCTACTAGACTATAAGAGCCCAAGAAGTTTAAAGGTTTGGCATTGGGGATCTAAGGTATTCTTTGGGCTTGTCAGGTTTTAGAGTTTAGGGCCCCCTTTCCCGTTACAAGCAACCCAAACCCCCAAACCCCAAAATCCCTAAACTTTAAAACCCAAAAAAAATCCCAACAACCCTAAAACCTAAAACCCCTAGAACCCATAAAACCCTAAAACTACTAGAACCCTGAAACATCAACCCTAAAAGCCCTAAAAACCTTACAACCCTAAAACCCGAAAACCTAAACCCTAACAACCCTAACATCCCTACTAAAACCCTAAACCCCTAAAACCTTCTAGATCCCTTAGAGTACCCCTTATGGATCCCTTTAAAGGAACCCTAAACGGCCCTAAACCCGAAGCTTCCGAAGCTCCAGCTCTGACCCTCGCAAGCCCGGCCCTAAACCTTCACCACTCAAGGGATCATGGGACTTAGTAACTAGGGTTACAATTAGGGTTTAGGGTTTAGGGTCAAAGGATCATGGGACTTAGTAATCAGGGCTATAATAGTTCCTTTCTTGGGATTACCCTATAGGGTTCTATATATGGACCCCCAAAAAAGGAACTACTTTGGGGCCTTAGGGTAACAAGGCCTTCGGAGTGAGGCTTACTTAAAGGATCATGGGACTTAGTAACTAGGGCTTTAGGGTTTATGGGGGGGGTTGGGGTTCTTTTAACGGGATCCATAAGGGGACTATAAGGGATCTATGGGGGTTTAAGGTTTTACTTAAAGGATCGTGGGACTTAGTAACTAGGGTTATACTTTAAAAATCTCCTTTAAAGGGGATCTATAGGGGTTCTGTTGAAAAGAGGGGTTTTAGGGTCTACTTAAAGGATCATGGGACTTAGTAATTAGGGTTATAATTAGGGTAACTATACTTATAACCCCAATTAAGGTACTTGTAACCTTACTTACTAAGTCCCATGATCCAAGCAACAGAACAGACTTGAAAACTGCCGGCACCGTTCCCTTATGGGTTCTATAAGGGGTCCTTTGAGGGTTCTGTAAGGGGTCCCTTAAGGGTTCTATAAGGGGTCCTTTGTAAGGGTTTAGGAAAACTTTCATCAACAGAACAGCCTTGAAACGCGGCACCTCAATCCCCAGACCTCACACCCTAAAGAGCCTAACATCCCTGAGCCCTAAAGGGCTTAAACCCCCAAACCCTAAACTTGAAACCCTACATTAGAATAGGGTCATAATAAGGGACCCGCAATTCTAATTGTTAAGGCCCCTAATATAGAACCCTGTTGTTATAGAGCCCTGTTGTTATAGATCCCTTATAGACCTCTTTAAACATCCCTTTAAAGGGAACCCCTATTCAAGTAAGGCCCCTACATTAGGAATCTGAACCGTCAAAGCCATAAAACCCCGAACCCCTAAACCCTCAACCCCTAAACCCCTAAACCCCATAGATCCCTTGTAGTACCCTCATGGATCCCTTTGAAAGGAAACCCTAAGAGTCTTTAAAGACCCTAGGAACAGGTCGGGGCTCATGTTGCTCAGATCCCAAACCGTCAGACCAAGTCCTCGCGCTTCTGGGCAGAAGTTAACTAGGATGCCCAGTAGGGGTTTAGGGCTTTAGGGGTTTAGGGTTTAGGGTTTCAGGTTTAGGGGTTTAGGGTTTAGGGTTTACGGTTTTTAGGGAGCTGTAGTAACTTAGGAAGAAAAAGGGCTCCCTTTTCCGTATTGGGTAACTTAAAAAGGAACCTAGGACGACAAAAAGAGAATAAGGGTACTACTGGGCATCCTAGTTAAAGGGTGCCTGCAAGGTTTGGGGTTTAGGGGCTTAGGGGCTTCGGGGCTCTGGGTTTAATGGTTTAGGGTTTACGGGTTTAGGCTACAGGGGCTTATAGGGTTTCTAGGGCTTAGAGGGTGCAGGGTCTAAGGCTTTAGGCTTTAGGTTCTTGTTGGTTTCGGGTACTTTAAGGCTTGATATGAAGCTCCTGCCTAGCTAGGGAGTGGGATTAAGATTTCGGCCAGGGTTCCTTAATATAACCAGAGTAATTATAGTATAATATACCCCGAAACCCTATTCTAATTGTTGAGGCCCTAATGTCTACATTAGGGTTTCAAGTTTAGGGTTAAGGGTTTTTAAGGCTTTAAGGCTCAGGGATGTTAGGGTCGTTAGGGTCTGAGGTTTGGGGCTGGAGAAGGTCACAGGTTTCAGGCTTATTCAAGGGCCCTTCTCTGCCTACTGCTTCGAAGGACATAATGTAGGGGTCTAAGTGAACAGAGCAGGGTTGGTGGTACTACTATGACCATGGGAAACACACACACACACTCACACACACTGACACTGACACACACACACACACACCGACACACACACACACACATTCACACACACACACACACACTCTGACACATAGCATCGGCAACTGTTCTGGCTTCAATGTAGACGCCTCAGTATTTTCGCACAGGGCCTTCGGCCATATTAAACCACAGCTACCAAATAGAGACCCCTAAGAAACATGGCATGGGTGGTTGTTCAAGCTTCCATATTTCACCTTTGAACAGGTCGTGCTTCAAGGTGCCAGGGCCTGTGGAGTGTTAAAGGTGCAGTATTCAGGACTCTTTAGACCCGAAGCCCTTACCACAACACGGAAAACATGTTAAATAGCAACCATCGTGACACCAACACCCGCAAGAACAATTGACAGAAACAGCCGATGATACGAATTATCACGCCATAAAGACCAGAATAGAACAGTCACAACAAGAAGCAACATGAGATGGAGAAGAATCATAATACCACTAATGGTAACTATTACGATAACGAGAAGGCTAATGATACTGGTAATAAACAATACTGAAAACAACACTGATACTAATAAAAAATAATAGAAATAAAGAACCAGCATTGGCAATGAAATCAGCATTGGCAATAAAGATAAAAATGATCATCACCACCATCATCACGCGTACCATCATACTCAGAAAACTCGAAAAGTAGCAGCCGGATAGTTGGAGCAATCGTACCATCACACTCCGAAGATGAATCATGGGAAGAGTCAGCTTAGGGCTTAGGGTTTAAGATTTTTCAGTTGATGTGCACCCTTTCTCCAAGAAGCGCTGGCATTTAAGGGTTTAGGTTGAGGATTCAGGGTTTAGGTTTGGGGTTTAGGGTTGGGGGTTTAGGTTTGGGGTTTCGGGTTTAGGCTTGGGGTTTAGGGTTCAGGGTTTAGATTTTTTTTTTTGAACGCCTCTTTTCCTCTCTGCAATCCGCAAGTCAGAAATCCCTCTGGGGGAAGGCAAAGGTAGCCTCATATGGACCACCATAGCACACATCCCATCAACATCGACCATGTCATCCTTCTCGCGGACCGGGCTCCATCCATGTACTGTCACGCTTGATACCACCCTCTCGGCCACCACAACCCTCCGACGAGCCCACTTTGGTGTCTCCCGACTGTTGTAAAAGAGACGAGTCCCCTTTGGCATCCTCCTCCTTTTGTAAGAGAAACACCGCATACATTTCCTCTCCAACCAGTTCCTCAACCCTGGTATCTGTAAGCTGTCCATTGACCCATTGTGCAAATACCCCTGCGGTATCCCGTTGGCTCGCAGGCTCCACCACCATAGATGGCTCAGGCACCTCGCCAATCTCCAGGTTGAAGCGGATATTCGCTCCTCTCGCCAGAGGCACATGCTCCTCTATCGTGCGCGAGTGGTTGCCGTGCTGCCAGGTAAACCGTAGCTGCAGTCGTGGAGGACCATCCGGCGGGGTGTTGAGCATGACCCAATCTTCCCAGTCCTGGTATCGGGCCGCTTCATAAGCCTGGAAGGCAGCAGTATCCGCCTGCGCCTGTCGGGCCTCATGTGCATCCTCACTCGCCCGAAGGATCTGTAGCCTGGTGGTCTCCTGTTCCTGCTGGTGTCGCTGTTCCTCCTCATCCTCCAGCAACTGTTGCAGGTCAGCTGCCTGGGGTGGCGCACGGTCACTGCGGCGGCGTCGTAGTAGCGGGTCAGACCTTCTCCGACGTCGTACCAGTCCGCAATTCTCTTCATCTGTCGTGGTTCCGTCCAGCCCCATGGTGTCACCCTGTTCCTCCCCATGGCTTGTTGTGGTGGACGTGGTTGAGCTGCCAGGCTGAGTCACTTGCATCCACATATTTTCATCCTCCTCCTCAGCCTCCACTGTCACTTCTACGTCTGGTTGCAGCGTAGGGTGTTGATATACCAACTGGCAACACTCCACCCACAGCATCGCCGTCACACGCAGCAACCCAACCATCACCACGAGGAGGTCGCTTCGTGGCACATCCGCAATCTCCCTCATCCGCCCTTCGTGCCCATCCCGCGGGAGCACCCGTTGCGTGTCGCCTTCCACTGCGCTGCGCAGGCCCAGCAGGCGCAGCCACCAGAGTGTAGCGTCCTGCACATCCATGGGGCGCTCCCTGGCAATGAGGTGCCTGTGCGTGCGCGGCGCCAAGTGGCGCACCTCCTCCGTGCACCTGGGCCGGCTACGCCTCGGCAGGGCCGTGCGCGCTGCATCATCCCTGCCTGTTGTGCGGCGGCCTCTGTCTCGTTCTCGTTCCCGAGCATCTGGTTGATCATGGCGCGAACTCGTAGGCCTTGTGGAACGCTCTCGGCGCGCCCCACTTTCCTCCATGAGGCTGACCGCGTCGTGGTCCCGTCTCGGGCTGCGGGATCGGGACCGTTCCGGTCTAGGCCCTGGGGTCGTTGATGCCCAGGTCGCCCACTGCCTCCACACCTGGCAGTCAGCCGGGGACACCGTCGGCGCAATCGACCGTAGCTCCATGACCTGGCTACTTTCCCAGCCAGCGGCCGCCTCCATCTCATCCACATACTCATCCCATAGTTCTTGCTCCATCCACACCAGTATGTCTCTGTGATGTGGTTCCACTTCATCTGCCCGGTCACAGTCTGCCTCGATGGGAAGGTCCAGCCGGAGCATGAAATCTTCCAACATGATGTCAAAGCCCTCATCATGTCTGTCCCATGTCAGCATCTGTAGCACTGTTGCCAGGATGCCCGGCTCCGCCCCTGCTCGCACAATATACTCCACCATTCTCTTCCCCAGGGTGAAGAAGTCCGGCTGTTCGTGCATCGGTGCCGGGGGCATAGCCAACGCCATTGCCGGCCACAGTCGGAGAGCTTGCAGCATTGCCGTGCCTTCGTTGTCCCTTTTGTCCTCGTCCTCATCCTCGGCTTCCTTCTGAGGCTTCGCTCCCTGAGGTCCTGGTGGTGTGGCCTCATCCAGGTAGGTCTCCAGGGGCAAGGGGCCCCAAAACTGGAGCACATGTTGTGCCACCTGTGGTCCGTGGCATCGTCTGACCTCAGCGATCGAGAGTCCGCCCGATCGCCACGCTCTCCAGAGGTTGCTGTAGTCAGCAGCAGAGAGCCCAAACCGGTCAAGCCCATGTGGGGCCGCTGGGGGCAGCCCATTCGTGGCCACATCCACCATTGTAGGCACAGGCAAGGTCGCAGGTGGGCTTTCCTCTTGTTCCACCAAGGTAACATCAAGGTGTAGCTCAGTGCGGCCTGTGTCATTCAGCGGCACCATGAGGGTAGTGGAGCTCCTCGGTGGGTCCCGGGATCCCGAACTCAGCTCCAGCATCAGTGCCCGTCTTTTCGGAGGCGGAGCCGTTTCCGCCTCACTTTCCGGCAGTGGCTCCGGCGAGGGCGTGTCCAACGGCAAGGGCTTCGGGAACATCATGATAGCCGGCATCGTCATCTTGAGTTCGCGGCCCCGGGCCTCGTCAGAGCCATCATGGCACTCAATGAAGTTCGCAATCCTCCTCCAAACTTCCAGCGTCCAATCGAAGGCTCTGGTTCCCCTCTGGAGGCAACATCCTTCCGTCTCTGATTCCCTCATGGCAACCAGTACCGCTGTGAGTTGGGCAGGTCGTCCATGCATGTGGCCCAAGAAGTAGCTGCCTTCCGCATTCGTGGCTCTGTAGGAGAGCCAACGGAGAAGTTGCCCGGCTGCAACGCCCCTTTCTTCTTTATCCATCTGTTCCAGGTAGTCTGCCACATGCTGAAGGAGTTGTAGCCATTCCCTGTCCTCCGCGCAGGCAACCTGGTTGGTCGTGCTCTTTTGCATCCACGATGTCAAATCCACCTCCTCCCACTGTGGCCCTTCCATGGGTTTCCCTGTCTGGTCCGCTTCAGGGTGTTGCGTCCAAATCTCTTGAACTGCTGCTTGAGTACGACGTGAAGGACATAATGTCCGTGATTGACACACCTGTCCCCTCTTCGAGTCCAGTCAGGCTGAAGGAAAACTTGCTCAGATCTGAGAGCAACGAGTTCCTCTCCGCAGTTGACACCTGTGATCCAAGTTCGACTGTAGACCCTTGCGCTCCTGACTGATTCGGCGCAGATGCAGCCTGAGCAGCAACCATTGGCTGGCTCGGCGCAGGTGCAGCCTGAGTGGCAATTATGGGCTGAGGAATTGGCTGTGTCGGCTGAGCCTGGAGCTCTGCGACCCTTGCCTTCAACTGCAAGATCTCTTGCTGACTCGCTGCCAGTGCATGCTGTTGAGACATAGCTTGCTGAGCTTCGAGGGTCATGTTCGTTCCTGTGAAGTAATTCTGCTGTGGAAGCTGACTCTGTCCAAGAGCCCCGGCTGCCATGGGTGGAAACAGAGAATGATGCATGACTGCAGTGGTTTTCAAACACCACTGAAAAGGTGATAAACAAACAAACGACAAAACTAAAAACCAGTGGTAACTAAAAGAAGAAAAGAAAAGAAATTGCAAGAAACACCCCTGACAGTGTGGTACGTTGCTGCGGGGTTTAGGTTTGTTTATGGGTTTGGGGTTGGGATTTTAAGGTTTATCATCCCACATCTTCGTGGCTTCCACGATCAAGCACCGGGCTACAACACGAGACCATAATTAAAACAAGTTCAGGTTCTGGCTCAAACCAGATCCCTTCCCCAAGCTCTCATTCATGGATCTCTGGGAGAGTCCTCCATGATTGCACAGTGCTTGAGCCATGCGCGTCGGCACGATAAGCCGCAGACATTAAAAGAAAGAAGGATGCCATGTGACCGCAATGCTCTCCTGCCCAGACCCCCGGGAGGATCCAAAAAGTAGATCCCTTAGTATAGGGCCCCAAATTAGGGGATCTACTTTCTAGATCCTCCCAGGGGTCTGGGTGCCTGTACCGGCTTCTTGCTGGAAGAGGTTTTGTTGGCACTGAGCTCGACCGCGTCATGCGAGTGAGGCCATCATGGTTTTCCCATGCACGCCAGTTGAAAAGAGTTTTGTAGATATTGCGGCAGAGCTGCGCCTCGCTGAGCTAGGATACCCAGTAACCTAAGAATCAAAAGGCCTCTCTTTTTGGTATTGGGTAACTTTATAAGGAACCTAGGACTACAAAAAGGGAATAAGGGTACTACTGGGCATCCTAGTGAGTGGCTGAGTGTGGCATTCTGCCCTTTAAGCCCTGAAACCCTACACCCCATGCCCTAAAACCTGCGGAAAAAAACCACCGTGCTCCAAAGCTTGAACGCTGGGTGCCCCAAATCCCCCCTAAACCCCTAAACCCCTAAACCCCTGAAACCCTCAACCCCTAAACCCTAAAACGCTAAACCCCGAAACCCCTGAAACCCTCAACCCCTACAGTAGAAGCCAGAAAGTTGGAATATCATTCTCGTAACCCCTTTAAGGTAAGTTATAGGGGATCCTACCATTAATCCATATTCCAACTTTCTGGCTTTTACTTTAAACCCTAAAACCCTAAAACCCTAAACCCCTAAAACCCTAAAACCCTAAACCCCTAAACCCCAAACCCTCAACCCCTAAACCCTAAAACCCTAAAACCCTAAACCCCTGAAACCCTCAACCCCCAATCCGGCCGCTCCTAAGCCCACCAGGCGGATGATGTAAGGGCACCTAGGCAGGCTCTACTTGGAGGGTCGGGGGCACTTAGTAACTGGTTATTTTAGGGACTTATAAGTACCATAACCCCAATTAGGGTCCCTTTTAGGGTACTTATAAGTCTACTTACTACCTACTTACTAAGTCCCCCGACCATCCAAGTAGGGTTTCGGGCTTCGGATTTTAGGGTTTTAAGGTGTAGGGCTTAAGGTTTAGGAGCTCGATAAAAGTTTTCAGGGGCCTTTTATTACCGGCTTTGATAAAAAAAAAAAAAAAAAGCTTCGCAAGCCTTTGTGGCGGATTTGGGGGCCCGACAACGATGCAATTTTCGGAAATAGGGGACCTTAAATAGTAGGATCCTTATTATCAGGACCCCAAAATAAGGTAGCCCTAGTTTTCGGAAACTCCCACTTTGAGCGCCATGTTTCAAGCTTGTAGCCTCCTGATGCCCTCTTGAACCTGCCATGACGAAGAGAAACCTGACGGAATTCCGAACTTCATCTGCCAGGCGCGAGTTCATGGGCCAATGCTTCAACGGGTCGAGGGTATTCCATGACCACATCGCGTATCAAAGTTCTGGCAAAGCTAGGAGGACAAACTCAAAACACGGCACCGGACCTTAAACGCAAGGCGAGCCGCATGAGGTTCCCCAACCTGAGTCATGCTTGGTGAGTGTTTAGTGTCTGGGGGGTTGGGGCTGAGGGTTAGTTATTCGACCCTTTCAGCCACCTGGTAAAGGGCCGTACTAATTAGAATAGGGTTTTGGGAGGTATCTTATACTATATATATATATATATATATATATAATCATAATAATAGCTAATAAGGAACCCCCCACAATAGTATAGATAATTGTTTAAGCTCCTGTGTTACATTTTAGACTTGCAGGCTTTGGCAGTCATGTTGTTCATCATCCTGGAACGCAGCAAGATGTTGCTAAGCATTGAAGACTGCATGAGACTTCCAGGGTGCGTCTCACATATGAGAGAAGGTAAGATTTACGAAACTGCACCATCACCCACCCGAAATCCCACACCCTCAGCCCTATAAGATAGGGGCCTTGCCAATCATGGGGGGATAAACTTCAGCGTATAAGAGCACCTGATTGCTAATTGTTCAAGTCCTTCTAGATGCTAGTGTTCATGTAGGCACCGTTCGCAGTTGATCCGAGAAGCATCCAGATGCAGCCCCCTAGCGCTGCGAGCGGTTCGAATTTGGGCAGCGCCTGGGCGCTAATCTCTCAAGCTTTTAGAGGGTCTGTAGATTGTTATTAGGCCGCGGCTTTCCAATGCGTTGCATTTTGTTTGCTAGTTGTTAGGGTTATGTTTCAGCTGCTACAGAGGGGGGCTTCGCTATGGTTCTACAGTTGGGATTGGGAGCATTGGGTTTAGCATTCTTGAATTTTGGGTTAAGCTCAGGAATGAAGCCCAGTTGCTGATTTTGCTGGCCAAAACAAGGCAACCCCTGTGGTGGTGTTCGGGTTTGGGGCTTAGGGTTTCAGTTTGCACCCACTAGGCGTGATCTTAGCGGCATCTCGCACATGTTCCCACACTCCGAGTCGGATTCCCAGGCGGCTGTACTGGATGATCTGGGGCCCTGCATACTTTTACCAGTCCACCAAATCCTAAACTCTAAACCCTGGACCCTAAACCCTGAACCTCTAAACCCTGAAGGTTGAGAAGCCAAAGATTAAGGTTTAGGCTCAAGACAAGCCCCTTGCTGCCATCCAAAAACACGTATCGTCATCGTACCTCATAGCACCTGATGCTTTTTGAGTACCATGAGTACTATAGTACCCTTGCAGTACCGTTGCTGCCTGACCACTGTAGCCATATAGTACCCATATTATAGTACCCCGTAATACCTTATAGCGCCCTTGTAGCAATCCCAAACCCCAAACTCCTAAGCTCAGAAGCCCTAAACCCTAAGCCATTCTTCCAACATCCTGCTGCCGCAGAGCGAGACCGGGGCTGTCCGCCATGATAAAGCCCGTGATCACGCCCACCACCACGATTCCTAGTACAGGTTTTGGTCTTTAGGGCTTAGGGCATTCCTAACAGAAGGCTGTATATTCAAACGCCGCTTAGCGCTCGTAGGTTGTTCAACAGGACTTAAAAAGGTTCAAACTCTTGGGCTATGCAACGGCTTTTGCAGTACTTGAGCAGCACAACTGTGTGCTTGTGTAGGCTGGCTGCGGACTAAGGATTCTGATCAAGCTGAAACCTTTACAGTAGAAGCCAGAAAGTTGGAATATGATTATCCTAAACCCTTGATGGTAAATTACTGAAACCATATTCCAACTTTCTGGAGTTCCCTTTAAATCCTGATTCTTAAACCCCATTTGGAGGATCATGGGACTTAGTAAGTAATGTCATAAGTGGGATTATAAGTATAGTTACCCTAATCATAACCCTAGTTACTAAGTCCCATGATCCTTTAAGCATCCTCTATATGCGAAGCTCCCAAGTCTGGAATCTCGAACCGAAGACCCCGAGCCCCAAATCAACAGCCTAAGACCTGTAGCACAAGAACCCTAAACCCTAAACCCAAATCCCTAACCCCCGCACCCTATAAACCCTAAATCGGCCGAAATCCTAAACCCCTAAACCCTAAACCTCAGATCAACAAGAAGCGGAAACGGGTCTTGCAATTGGCTTCCGAGACGCCCAGCGACATCGCTGCAGCGAAAAACCTCGACCAACTCCCATCTTCGGGGAGTTCGCTAGTAGTAATTAGAATAGAGTTTTGGGAGCTCCTTATTATAGTCATGGTATCATATCATATACCCATAGAACCCCAATATTCTGTGTGTCACCGTTACTAATGTCATTCTTGGCTTTACTACCGTAGTATGAGTTGGTCTTCTTCTTCGTCTTCTTCGTCTTCTGCTTCTTCTTAGTACTGCAAGGCTGCTGCTGATACGAGAGTCATGTGTCGCGAGGTACATGGGTAGTTGTCAAAATTATGGTTCATTTTTGGGTACCCTACACATTAGGTGCCGTACTAAATCCGCCGAGGCCACAGGCCCAGGCGTCTTGGGGGTTACCTCAGGTACCCTCCACCTAATCCTCCTCCCTGCGGTCCAAATGTTTGGGGACACCCGTTTTTTGCATGCCTTTGCCACCCCCTTGCCCGGCTTCCCTTCAACCTGATTTGTTGGCCTGCCTCTCCCTCGCAGGCCCGCTCTCCCGCCCCCTCCCGCCCCCCTCCCCCTCCCCCCCCTCCCCCCCCCCCCTTTCCCCCCCCCCTGTGCCGATACACCCACAAGGAATACTCCTTGTTAGGAGGTGTATGACCAGTTATTCCCTAAGGATCAAAGGGCAGCGCCCTGCACACGGACAGTAGTTGTTTTGTCTTGCTACGCAAGGAGAGCTTGTCTTGTCTCAATATGGTAAAACCACTGTGAGCCAATGGGCAGCGGAATGTATATGTATGAGCATGCAGCCATTGCTGTAGGTACCTGTTAGAGCTACCCCTTTAGAGGTTTATGGTTTCAAACAGACACTAATTTTCTTTTACCGGAAGCATGGCCGCACATTCACACATATACTATTATGCCCACTGTCACAGTTGCGGAGTCTGGACTCATGATGAAAACAGCATATTATTTAAGCTAGGTATAGCACTGAAGTACACTGCTGAGGACACTCCTTTTGCACACACTCATGCATGTTGGTCAGAGAGATCGTCTGTACAAGATCATGTCTGGTGATATTTTCTACATCGAATTATGCAGCCCTTCACTTTGCTCTTGTTAGAGCTTTGTGAGTCACTGTTGTGAAACTCCGAGATTTTCCTTATCTCAGATTTGGATCCAGGTTTGGATCATAGGCTCGAGCGTAGACGTTCGGATGTGGCTCATCCGGGTCTGAGTGATCTTCTTCGGAACTTGAATAAATTCCGAGTAGTCTGTTCTCAGCCCTGGTGAAGGCGGCGTCTGCAGTATCATATCCATGGTTGGATGTTGTCGCCTTTGGCTCGGCCTTTGGCGCAGCTTGTGAGCTGACTGGAGTTGCCTTGGCTTTAGCCGGTTGTGGCTGCTTAGCCTTTGCCCGTTCAGCCCTTCTTCTTTCAAGCTGTCCGTCTGAGGACGCCCATGATCTTTCACTTTCATCTCCTGAAGGAGATAAGGCGTGGGCATAAAGGCTATTCCAGTACTGTGCTGCAGAAGGAGTTAGGACTTCTTCATTGTCAGATTCTGACTGGTCTTCCTCAGAGCTTTGGTCGTCAAAGAGTGTCTCGAGGACATTTTTGAGATTGTTATTTCTTCGCTCTATCTCTAGTGAGGAATGGACCAATTGGTTAAAGACTGTCCTTGAGTCCTTCAGTGCTGTTAGAAGGATTTCCACTCTGGATAGAGTATCTTGGATGGTGTCAAGATGTTCCTTCCTTTCCTCCTTGTCTCTCTGGATAGAGCTTCGCAATGATTGTGCGATTCTGAGGAGGTCTGTGTATTTCGTAAGAGGCATAGTTACCGTTTGATTGTCATGTATGACAGTTGTTTCGTCGCCGCTTAAGTTCCTGAATAGGACTTCCACGACTGGTAGAAACTCCGTGCTCCACGGTTCCTCTTCATCATATGTTTCTACGTGCTGTAGCACGCGTTGTGTAAACTGATCGGCTGCTTCTACCGTTGCATCGATAGAGCTGACGTGTCTTGCTGCCATGTTTCGGCACGTAATGTTAATTGCCTGGCCTTGATTGGCTTCGTTAAGTGCAGCGTCTGCATAGGTGCAGAGTCCACTGTTGTGGGCTTCTCTGGCTGCCTTTCGTTGAATGCGCCGATTTTGACCTCCTCTTCTGGTAGGACCTTTTGGTCTCGGAGGATCTGAAGGTACTGTTCCTTTCGCCTTTGGCGGAGGACTCTTAGGTGGAGGTGACATGTTTGCCTTGTTAGGCACTGGTGGCATTGCCTTGGGCGCTGACGACGATGCGGCACTTGAGAGTGCAGATGTACCTTTGGCTTTTGCCGAGGATCCCTTGGGGATCGATGTATAGGTAATCTGCATGGCTTCTTCGGCCATTTGTGCATGCAATGCATCTTTGAATAATTGCGTCATATGAGGAGTGGTACTTGCATCATCGTAGGTCTGGAAGCGCTCAATGTCTCTTTCGGTGCCACGTGGACGTGTATCACCTCTTTGAAAAGGATCGTTCCTGCGAATCTCCGCAACTTGTACTGCATGGAGGCAGTTTTTGCACAGCACCTTCCTGCAAACATCTCTTGCTTGCTTGAGCTGGTAACAGCTGTCTGAGAGATGGTAGACTTCGCTTCGGGAAGTATGCCAGATAGGTCGCAGATCAGTTGTTTCTCCGGAATTGACCCTGTTGGGTCCTAAAGGTTCACGCGTCTGCGGTTCATCCTCGGGTTCGAGGAATGGAACTCTTTGGTTCGCTGCTGCTTTTGATTTTGGTTGTTGGCGCTCCATACATCTGATAGGAGGCCTGGTAATCTGCTTCCACATCCAGTGTAAGCCCATTAGCAGCAGAAACACATTCCACGCGATGCTGAAGACGGAGAAGTCCTGCTCACTGGTTAGTGAGTTTGGAAGTGAAGTTTCATCAGTCTTGATAGACTCTGCGTTCGCTCCACCTCGGTTGCGGTGTCCGAACCAGCCCGACAACCCCGCTGCTGTAGCAGCTGTTCTGAGTGCCTTGCCGCTCGGAGCAGACGGTGGACGCGATGCCTTCCTTCTTCTCCTCCGGCTGGAGGATTCGTCCTCTTGTTCCTCTTCATCTCTCTGAGCAGACATCAAGTTTGATGTTTCTCTTTCGTGTTCTTCGATGTCACTTTTTGTTGGTGACGGTTCTTCTTCTAGTCCATCCAGCTCTTCCAAAGACATGTTGAGCTTGTCAACAATATTGGTTCTTTGAGGCCTGGACCTTGATCTTGGTAGATCTTGTTGTGAAGAGGACGATGATTCCTGGTTCCTTCTTGGAGGAGGACCTTCAGGCTCGCTGGGACGTTCAGGCTGTGGCCATTCCCAGAATCTTCCGTATCTGTGATGGCTACCTGATGGTTGCGATCTGTCGTACCAGCTGTTGCCGGATGAGTAAACGAATGAATCTTTGTAACCCCAGTATTCAGCATTACGCTGCTTGAAAGCCTTTCGCTTGTCAGCGATCTTCTGAACCTGGGCATCTGACCGGTTGTGTTTCCCTTTTGTAAGGATTGGTTGTATCGTGAAGCCCAAAGGGCTGTGCCAATCTTTGTCAGAGGGACTCAACCATAGGTCAAGGTTAGAAAAAGTTGAATAGTACTGCTTGACTGAGACAAACAGACGGATATCAATATCCCTGTTATTGTTCATGTCCTGCCACATATCTGAGATTCGCTCCCAGTATGTTCTTTCGGCGGCAGGTGTAACATCTCTTGGACTAGGTGACGCCGTGTGCGGCGTTTTACTCCAGTCAAGGATATAACTGTTGATACAGTCAAGGTCAGCAACTTTCTTCGCCGGGTCCGCCGGTAGACGATCTGCACGTGCCAGTCTGTGCTGGTCGGAGTTGTTCAAGCAAAGATGTCGCACTTGTGAGTGCCTTCCTGCTATTTTGTTGAATGCTGCAAGTTTCTTCTCCAGGTATAGAGAAAACAAACTGTTTCGCGGGTGAACGTCTCCACCTTTTAAGGTGAGCCTCGACGCAATATTATTGAGATCTCCCGCTATTACATCCGGTTTAAAAGGGAGAATCTCGTTGAGGAACGCGTTCACCAGTTCGCGTCTCTGTTCTTCCTTATGAGTCATGAATGAGTTGAAATGGACGATCGCGATGGTGATGACCTTGTAAGGCCCTTTTGTACACCACATCTCGTCAAGATCGTTCGATGCTTCTTGTGAGAAGATCTCTGCGTATGACTCAAAGTCTTCCTCTGGTGGCTCATCACCCTCGACATGGCCGTTCCATTCACAGAGAACCGGCGAGGGGTCGAGGTTCGACAGTGTCAGGCACGCCTCTGGTGAGAGGTAAGAGCCATCAGTGGGTCCATCCTTGTCAGGATTTTTGCCCTTGAGTGGGTCATATCCGATAATCTGCATGAACTCGTCTCTCGTCATCCTTTGGCCAGAATATGGGTGGACCCATTCTTTTGCCTCCTGGATGGTACTGTGGTACCCAAAGGTGAGGCGGCATACCGCACCGTGGCATGCCCACAGTCGCTTCTTGGGACCACCATTCTTAGGCTTCATTGTTCGATGACGGTAAAAGTGGTGGACGAGAGCGATGTCTGTTGTTGGGTCACCCTTGACTCCAATATACATCGAGGGTGCCTCAGGCTCCTTGGGAGGAGAATGGATTAGCATCCCCCTGTATTCATGTTGTCGCATGGTTGCGATCGAATACTCTGACGCAAGTGCTCCTGCCTCGAGTACGAGGGTAATATGAGCTGAATTGTTGAAGCACATGTCAATAAGAGGGTGATAATCGAATCCCTTCTCAGGTTTGAGCTTCTTTTTGGGATTCCCTGCGGGCACCGGCGCTCGATCCATATTTCCCCAGTTGAATACCACTAGGTTTAGCGATACGCTGTCTGGGTTTGAGCCTTCAATGTATTCTCTCTTCTCGTTAACACCGGCCATCCTATTGCGAACTATCTCGTAATGTGCGTCGAGCACCAGTTTGTCTTCGTAGCCAGTAAGAGAGAGAAAAGAAGCCGGGTGGCTTGTTCTAGAGTCCTTGATATTGATGTGACTCTTGTTAATGCTCTTGTATTCCTCCAGGGTTGGAGCCTCTGTGGAGCTGTCATACGTATTCGGAGGATTGTTCCTAATATCATCAAGGCTGCATGGATCAACGCCTGGATGGTCTTTCTCGAACAGATTTCTTGCGTGGTCGCAATACATGTTGATTTTCTGGACTGCCAAATCTACGTCCTCATGTGTGAGGATGGCCTCGTATAAAAACTGACGCTCTTCTGAGGTCATTCCTGCTCTCACTTTAGAGGTCTCGAGGCAATCGATTGGCAAGACGCACTCGCACATCCGTTGTTTACCCTGTGGGGTAAGTCGACAGTCTGCACATACAATCGTACCACAGGAATAGCAAAAATAGCCTGTAGGCTGTTTGCAGAGATCGCAGAGAGGATTGTCTGGTCGAGGCAACATCCGTATCCTTTGGTTAAGGCTCATGGCTGTCCTGCGTACTCCTACAAATCTCTCCTTGGTAGGAGGTGCAGAGGAGGAAGATGCCGACTCTCTGGGTCTGTCCCACTCCTCTTCGTCAGGAGCCTCAGAATCTTTGATCATGAGTGGACTTCGGATTTTTCGATTCCATCGACTAACCCAGATTCTCTCTTGCATTTCCTGTTGCATAGCCGGGTTAGACGATGACTTCGAGATTCGGTGCTTGCGATTTTCTCGAATTCGAGCGCTGATGCGCTCATGTTCTCTTACGAGGTCTTCCTCATCAGCAGGCTCCTCGTATTCGAGGTTGAGCTTGCTTCTGTTGACTCGATAATAAGTTTCTGTTTCAGGATCGAAGAGAACTAGGAATTTTTCCTTCTCCTTTTTAGGAGATTTTGGTTTCCTTGGCTCTTCGTCTGAACTCTGAACATATTCTGTTTCAGGCTTTGGTTGGTCAAGTTTGACCTTCTCAAGTTTCTCTGTGATCTCTTCCGTGGGAGATTCTTTCTTCTCCTCTGACGCTGCAGGTGCAGAGTTCGTCTTGTGAGACGGATTAACATCAACTCGGAGTTCTGAGGATGACGAAGATTTTGAGCTCTTTTCGCTCTTTTCGCTTGATGCCGACTCAACGTCTGATTCTTCGTCACAATCCTGGTTAGGATCTGGTTCCTCAGGTTCCGTCTCTGTTCCAGAAGATTCTTCCTTGGGAGGAACTACGTTGGCAGAAGTATCCTGAACAGGTTCTGGAGGTTTGTGACCTGTCGTTATCTTAAGAACTTCAGTGGCGCTTCTGGTGCCGTCGGAGTTCCAGAGCTGTCCCATAAGACTGTCCGGATCCTTGTCTGCCTCGGCCTGCCGGGCGAGCTTGGATCTCGGATGGATGTCCTTTGTAGTAGTCTCCGTTTTCGGAGGTACCTCACCTGCAGAAGCGGTTTGCTCCAGGTTTGGAGCTGTGTCAGCCTCTGTATTTGGCAGAGAGAAAGACTTCTTGTGAGAAGATCTAGCCTTGGGAGGCTCTGGAGGCAGATTTCGCTTTGACACCTTCCGAAGTGTCGATTCGATCTCTTGGCCGTAATTTGCGCACCATTTCTTCGACTCGTAAGTCGCTGACGGCATCTGTTCGGAGCAGTGGTCTGCCCACCATGGTCCGATGCTCTTGAGCTCATCGTATTGCGATGATACCCAGAGTGGTTCAGAGGGTGCGAATACGGCGCTAAGAGTACGGGCATGCACTACCTCTGGTGTAGCAAACATCCCTGCTTGCGACTGCCACATGTTTGTGACTTCGTTCACTACGTTATTTGCGTCGAATACTAGAAGCAGTGCCTTGTTGGCACGCAACATGGTCGGATTAGGATTCGCCAGGTCTAGCGTTGAAAACTGAACAGTGTCCCTGTTGGAACGACTGTTTTCATTCACGAGAGCTTGAAGACCTGGTGATGTAACCACCTGCGATAGGAGGTTTGATGGTACCAGACCGTGCCTCAGGATTGAGGATAATGCCTGTAGGTCCGTGGCATGCATGATGTAACAAGGGTTGTTCTGTCGAACAAAATCCTCCATGCCTACGGGTCTCGGCGCGTTAGTGGAGAGACGCTGTGCACGGGACTGCACTGGATTGCTGCCCGTTGCCATGAAGTCTGAGATGGTCATGTGTGACCTTGGCCTCTCTTCTTCAGGATCTGGTTCTTCAACTCTTGGTAGAGTTCGTCGTGAACCGTGTCCTCCCACTGCCGAGAGGAAAACTTTGGTCATGGTCAGCACATTTGCATCCGGTGGGATGGTAACGGCGGCATCTGTGGTTTCGGCCTTGCCATCTTGGTTATAAACCATAGTGACCACGAACCTGGACTTAGTGTTGAGGAGGACACCAAGCGCGATCTCTTGTGGTGTATACTGTGCGAGCTCTGCATCGGCCAACTTGGACATGTCCAGAAGATAATTGTGTTGGCCAGCAAAGAGATCTGGGCGCTGGTTCTGAAGGTGTCTTGTTGAGTGTGCCAACCACCTTCCGACTCTGTTGGTCTTGGAAAGAATGTGGAAGCACATCTCTGGTGAGAGACCTGTTACCTCTGCCAGTCTTGGCACTGAGGAGGAATAGTCATATTCTCCGGATGCATCAAGACTCACACATTGTTTTACCTCCGGTGGGAGGCCTGTCTGAAGGTGATGTGCAAGCATCGTACAAAACTGGCGTGGATCACGAGCGTGATTACCCACGTTGTTATCCCAGTATAAAAGGGGACTGTTGTCCCATGGTCCTTGAAGGACTCCTTCGTAGAGCCTGACTCCATGTCTGGAGATTGGAGTGAGCCTTGCTCGACTCGCATGGCCACATCGTGAGATCAGTTCAGCAAGATCTCTTGGATGCGGATTGAACACCTGTTGGTGACCCATGTAAATGTATGGAGGCTCGTGATTTTTCTCACGTTTGTGAAATCGGTGTCCACCGTGTTCGGTGTGTCGACGTGATGCTTCCCGACGAGACTCGGGGTACGAGCTATCCATGTGTGGATGTCGCTCATGGTACGCCTGTACTGCCCTGGGTAGGGCGTGTCCATCACGGCTACGGAAGTTTGATCGTGTGCTCATTACGGCACGATGACCAAACAGGATCAGGAATGCTTGGTTAGCTCAAAAGGCTGATTGCTGTGAGGCTCGAGGCTGAAAGCGGCTGCGGATGATACAGAACATATAGTTCTCATGAACATGTCCGATCTTGATGAAAACGCAGCCTGCAGACACAAATTTTCTTTTAGACGGAAAACAGTCTAAATAGAAAATCCAGCACATGGTTGTGCTACCAGCAAACAAGACTACCACCATGTTCCTTGGCAGTAAAATAATCGGTAAATCTCTGTTGAGACATCAATTCCAAGGAAGGCTACCGCTGTAGCGGCATTCTTAAGGTTGTCTATGATCCACCGAACAGTGAAAGCTTTATGTTGAAGAAGTTCACGGAAGGGTGGATGAATGTCTGTTTCTGGTAAATTTCCTGTTTCCAGAGCCTTGATAAGCTCATCAGGTTGCGCCGAATGCTTTGTTAATGCATCAGCTAGGCAGTACTTCGAGCTTACATGAGCTAGGTCATCTAAAGATCCAGAGTTGGATTCCTTACGAAGCATCTGTATAAGATGGTGAGTTTCCTTCTGCTCTGGAAGGTGTGTCGTGCCTGCTGTTGTCACAAGATTGTTCGCATCTGTTCTGATATGTATAGGTACGGTCTCTGATGAGAGATCTGCCCAAAGTCCCTTGAGGAACAGGCAGGTACCAAAGCAACGCATCAGTGCGTTAAGCTCTGCCACTGTTGTGGACATTGTGGTTGTCGTAATCTTGTGAGACTCATAATCCACCAGGCTACCTCTCGAGGATGTTTCCTTAATAGAGGATTCAGAGAAATCGTTCTTCTTGGAAGAAGCAGCTGCTGCTGATTGTTTCATTCCCTTTAGCTTTGGGTTTCGATCTTCAGCAAGGAAAATAACATGTGCTCTCTGAGATGATTTGTCATCATTGTTCCTGTAGGAAGCATCAGGGTAACCGAGGATTCTGAGATTTCCTTTCAGCGGCCAAAAACGCAATTCTACTTCGGTAGACTTCAAAATCCTAACAAGCTTGTTCAATTCTCGAATATCACCGATAGTAGGCTTGGCAGCCTTGCTCGCACACCGACTGAAGCGATAACAGATGTGAGCTTGAGTCCGGCTTTGTAGCCAGTTGATCTGTCCTAAAACACTTCTATAAGCAGTGTGCTGCTGTGGTGTGCATTGTTGCTCATTGTTGAGCTTCTTATCAAAAACAATTTCTTCTAGAGCTTCAACAGCTAGGTTCTGATTTACTGAGATATGTGCTGGCACTGATGCTGTAGCATCCTTCCAGACTAATCTCTGTCCTACAAACATGATATCATTCGTGTCTTCAGAACCTACTGCAAACTCCTTTTTGATCGATTCAATCACGGCCTTACGAAAGGTGTCATCACCGGCCATGCACAGGTCATCTACATGCAAACAGACTACTCCATGTACCTGTCTACCCTTGGCATTGTTGCCTGCTATGGGATCTAGGAGATAGTCAATCGCTGATTCCATGGTCTTTGGCTGAGACTTCTTGAGCTCAGCATCTGCTGTTGCAGACTTCTTACCATACAGAACATATGTACAGCGATCCGCACGGGTTGGCACCAGGCCATAAGACAGGAGTGCCTTATCAACGATGTTCCACCATCTTCGAGGTGCATCGTTAAGTCCATAAGCGGGTTTCTTCATCCTCGCTGCAATGTAGGGAGGATAACCTGCTTCAGGAGGAATCTGACAGATTATGTCTCTCGACTCATCATAGGCTTCACCCTGCAGGAAAGCAGTCTTTAGGTCGATGTGTGTCAGATTCCACAGCTTGTTAGCTGCTAGTTGAATCGCTAAGCGGAAACCTGGGCGACTCGCAGCAGGACTATCAGTTTGCTGAATGTCCTTCTGTCGATCCTGGAAACCTCTCAGGACCCATCGGGCCTTGCACTTAAGGAAGTTTCCGTCCTTGTCTCTTTTTAGAGTCAGGACCCATCGACCAGTGACATAATTTCGGATGTTTCCGAGTTTCCGTGTATCGACGAGCTCAAAGACATCATTGTCTAGCCAGCTCTGATATTCTGCTGCTTTCGCTTCATCAAACTGTTTCTTCATCTCACGCTTTTCCTTGGCAGGTTGCCTCCTTCCGTTGTGCCTTCTGGGTCAGATTCGCTGAGTTCCTGGGGGAACTTAGGGATAAGGCCTTGTCCTCTTCCGTGAGAAGATCATACTCTTCACGGATGTCAGATCGGAACCTTTTGGTGGGTTTATACCGTGTTCGGTCTGACCTCACTCTTGATGTTACCTCTCTGATGTCTACGGGTCCGCCATGCATGTACCGAGGCATGGAGAAAGAACCTGTGTTACTGCACAGTTTCTGTTCTTCTGTGAGAAGGACCCAGTCCTTCTCATCTACGACCAAGTCACCTTCCTCATCAGAGTAATACCTTGTGTTTTCTGACTCGGCATCGCTCTCCGGTTCTGGTGAACCAGAAGTGTGAGGAGGAGCGGACGGTTGTCCGGGGTCGTCTGGGACCAGTTCTTCTTCAGTGTCTTCTTCATCTTGTTGTAACGGAAGAATGGGTCCCTGTGGATGTGCCTTCGGTTTAGGTTTTGGTGTCGGCACCTGTGAAGGTGATTTCTGTTTGTGCGGCGAAACTTTCCTTTCCGATGAAGACCTTGGCGACACATCACCCCCCAGACGCCGAGGAGACGGAACGCGAGGAGGCGGATGCACGCGAGGCTTAGCCCGAGCAGGAGCCACGGGCTCATCGGAGGAAACGGCCGGTAGTCGCGGTGGAGGTATGGGAGGAGGAGGACGCGACGGCGGCGTGCCGGGAGGCATCGGCTGATCTGGTTCCGGCATAGAGACATCGTCAGATGTGATCCGTGAGCGATTAGTGCTCATTGGTTCTGACGGGTCTGACGGCGAAACCTCTTCGTCCGACATGATTACATCCGGCGGTGTTCGCACGGACGGTGAAGTCTTGCCGCCTGTCATCTGGAATAGCACCCCCGAGAAGGTTGATGGGTGTACTTTGTTCCAGGAAACCTGGTGCGGCAAGCAACACGTCATAGTCGAATTGGGCTTCTTCTTGTTCCAAAAGACAAGAACGCCATCAGTTACACTGGTGAGTGCTTTGACTGTTCCAAATGTACCTCTGTATAGAGTACACTGTTCGAAACCAGACCCTGGTAAGAGTCTTGATCTAAGGCGAGTAATGTCTGACACCAAGGCATCAAGGGACGGTGATGGTTTGGAATGATGCAATGGTAATTCAGTTTTACTCGATAAGGAATTTACTCTAGCAACAAGTGATCTGATTTTCGGATCTTGCAGGAGTTTTGAATCCTTGAGAGGATTTGCTGTCAAAAGTGAATACTCCTGATCAAGAAGTTCCGAAAGTCCCTGGAGGCATTCATCTCCAGAGTATTCTAGTATGTCTGTGACCAAAGACAGATGAGATGCATACGCATCTCGCTTCAGGAATCTTGCCAAACACGAGGCAAAGGTCTCACAGAATTCATAAGGATACACTTGTGCGAGTTTCGTTTTAAGACCGTAGCCTTGAATACCCTTTTCGTCTCCTGGTGGAGATGTTGGAGATTTCGTTTTGGCAGAATGCCTCTGGAGAGGAATTAAAACTTGCGGTGGCAAGTTGTGCATAAAAATCGAGGATTTCGATTCATAGTATCCTGTTGGATCTTTCATGCCATAGGCCTGTAGGTTACAGACCTCATAGCTGATCTTATGATTAGAAAACAGGCGTTTTGCTTCTGGTGAAGACCAGAGCCTGCTGTAGTATGGGTTCTCAAGAACAAAGTAACGTCCGAGCTTCATTTGGTGGTCTGCGACCGATTCACAGAATTTTAAAACAGAAAGTCTCTTGGCAGAGCCTTTCTTCCACTGTGAGTACCAGCTAGACCACTGAGAATGGTCCGGTGACATAACAATAATAGTAGGTTCTTGTTCCTTGATGATCCTAAGAAGATTGGAGCGACCTTGCGGTTGCTCAAGATCTAGACCGCTACGCAAATCGACTGGCTGACCTACTCGCAGACCTGACAGGGCAGCTTTGTGACTCATGCGGGGAGATCCGCCGTAGAGTTCTAGGAAGTCAATCTTCCCAGTGCTGGTGACCTGCCAGTGACACTCTTGATGTGGAACCGTTAGGTCTGTCGACTGCAGGGAAGCATCGAAGGTGACCATGCAACTTGCGTGGTCAGAACCTTCTGACGTCAGAGTTTCCTCATCAGGCGCGAGAGGAATCTCCACATCAGATGTTATGTCATAATTTTTCCTCAGTTTTGAGATATTGACGCGGACGATGCGTGTTCCAAGATCCACACCTACCATGGATCCTCCGAGTTCGGAGATCACCTTTCCTTTTAGCCAAGATCCATGTTTGGACCCAGTGGATCCAATCTTAGACTTATCTTCTGACCAGTAGAAAACCTTATCTCCCAAAGAGAAAGGTCCTTGGGTCATTGACAGTCTGGCTGCAAGATCTCTACGCAGATCATCAGATTGGCGTGCCTCTTGGTAAGCCCTGTTGGCAAGCTCCTTAATGGCTCTCGCAGTGACTTCCGTATCAGTTGGATTACCTGTCAACTGATTGGGATCAGCGTTCTCTGGTGTTATAACATCTCGAGGACGCCTTCCAAAGGCCATTTCTAAAGGAGTAACTCCTCCGTAGGTAATCGAAGAGTTTCTTGCCAAACATGCTTGGCGAACGAGGTTGCCATACTTCATGGTGATTCCGTTATACTGCGGGTCACCATCCTTCAGGATCTGAAGTATGAGCTTAATCTGATGCTTCAGCAATCTTACAGCAGCTTCGGCCCTGTTGGGCCATGGTGTTCCAGGTCCTGTTGCCACAGGCTTGATATTCTGCCGATTGTAATAAGCCTCCATTTTTGGAGTCATGAATGCTTGATCTCCAACTACAACCTTTGGGTTGATCTGAAATTTCTCAAAGTAGTCATTCATAATCGACATTGTAGTATGTTCTTCTTTATCCTGGACTACTTCGGCAGTCAACAAGTTTGTTGCTCCATCATAGAGAATAAGAAATACTAAGCGACTATCCTTGCCGGGAATTGGAAGCTCACCGTGATCTACGAAGGTGAGATCACCGAAAGTCTCTGATCTTAAACCAGAAATCTTCGCTCTTGAAGGAGCTCTCACATGTTCCTGGCAGGCTGAACACTTTTTGACCAGTTGGTCATATAGCTCGTATATCTCCTTTGGGATCTGTAAGGCTTTTGTGCGTCGCTTGAACTGATCCGTACTCATATGACGGTGCTTAAGGTGAAGCTTATAGAGTTCTACAGGGTCCTTAAGCTTCTCATGAATCCTGCGAAGAGCAATGGGAAGAGATGGCGATGGTTCCGCGACAATCTCTTCACCTGTAGGTGAGTCTGTACCAGGAGCCGGGTATTCTCTTGACTCAAGTGGTCTTACCTCCGTCCCGTCATCAGCTCCTGGGACCTTAGACTTCTCTTCAACAGGAGGTTTAACCGCATATTTGCGGGATTTCTTCAGAAGGTTTTTAAGACCCTTTGGAGTCTTTATCTTCGCAGGTGGGACCTCAAGTCTTTCTTCTTCTGGAGGTTCATGTGGTGCAGAGGATTCTGCAGGTTTGTCCCTAGAGCCTGATGATGGTTCCGATGGTCCGGAAGGCTCAGGAGCATCACCAGATGGTTCTGGTGGATCAAGTTTCTTGGCAGATGATTCTGCCGGATCAGATGGAAGAGGCTTCTTTTTACCTGAAATCCTCTTCGGTGGTGGATCAGCTGCTCCCTCAGGTGCTTTGTCGCAACCCTTGAGGTACGTGTGAGCCCTTTTCTGTCCGGCACAGGCTGGACAGCGACCTTCCGGTATCCTAGTATAAGGCTTCTTGGCTCCTAGAGCAGTCTCCGTCGCACTGAACGACGTACCTGACTTAGGGAGATACTTCCTGGTGGAAGTGAAGCCTAGAAGGTCCAATACCAAATGGTTATTGGTACTAATCGGAAGAGGGGTTTTATACAAACCGAAAGCTTCACACGTTGCTAGGTCAGCTGTGGGACTACACTCGAGGGTCATTCTTAAATTCCTCATCTGTTCGATGGAAAACAAAATGGGGACTCTCCCCTGATCCAAAACTTCTATGGTTGTATCTCTTCTTGGAGTTGTGTTGAACCATAGAGTTACACGCTCCTTGATAAGAGCTGTTTCACTATCTGCGAAAGAGAACTTCGTGTTCGAAGGTGAGAAAGTGAAATCAATCATGCCTGGGGCATGTTGCTTCACGGCCTTGATAAGCCTGTTCACCGCATAGCGGGAACCCATAGCCCTAGTACAACCAGAGTCAAGTATGACAAAGGTAGGGCTCTTATCAAGATTGATCCGCTCTGTGAGAGCAGATAGGACGGTGTGCTGCAACGGAAACACTGCTGTTGCAGTCTCCACACCTTGCCCCTCGGATGGTTCAGAGACCTGGGGCACGTAACTCACTGATGAGTTGAACACGGGTTCTTGGTGCGCGCTCGGATCTGTGCCTCTACCTGATGATCCTGCTTGATTTCTTCTCTTCTTTCTCCGTGTTTTTCTTCGTGAGGCTTGTGATGCATAGTATGTATAAGACGTTTGATCGTCATAAGCGGCATAATTCCAACTGGAGTCAGTATAATAACTGTCCTCATACCATGAATCCCAGCTCGGTGCGGTGGAACTTTCATAGGCCTGTGGAGATCCAGTTTGGTCTCCTTGTAAGGAGGCAGACTTAGCTGTATCCTTACCTTTGCCTTTTGCCTTTGTACCCTTTGAAGGAGCTTCCTTTATCTCCTTTGTCCTTTCCTTTTCCTTTGCCTTTTCCACCTTTTCCTTTTTCCTTTCCTTTACCTTTACCGAAATAGCTGGAATCAGTTGGATCATGTTCTGCCTGGTTGGCTCTCCCTTTTCCGCGGTATGACCTAAAACGGCCACGTCCTTTTCGCTTGCCACCCTTTGCTCTTCCCGGTGATCCGGGACGCATTCTTGGTCTTCTTCCCTTTTTGAATCTCCTTGCAACGAAGGCCTCATGGTCATCAACTGTCCAGAAGACAGCTTCTTCATCCTCGGCGGCAAGAAAGCCTTCCTCAAGGGTGTCTTCGTCTTGGAGCCAGAATCCATCGACTCCGTCGTATTCACCCTGATCGAGGATGAGGAAGTTTCGACCTCCGCGTTTGCGGCGTTGGTCTCTCCTTCCATGGCGGTCCTTCTTGTGAGAAGAGTGCCGAATGTTGGGATCCTGCAGACCAGTTCTGGTCGTTGAGAACTGATCGAACATGGTCTGCCGTACCACAGGGTACGTGTAGGTCTCAATTCGGTGACCTTGGTTGGTCAATGCTGTTACCAACCTCTCACGTTGCATCTCATTTAGGTCGGACTGCACTAGGAAGAGGAGAGCTAGGAGATTATCATTTAGAGGAAACGCTCTTCGATGATTATCAAGGCGTTCCTTGTTCCATGTTTCGAAGAAACGTGCGGCGTATGTGTCTCTCTCGGTTGCATCCTGTAGGCGCAAGAAGGTTTGATCTGCCTGCACAGCTTGCATGAAATCTGGATGGGCATCCTCCAGAGCTATCTCTGGTAAGAGATCCATCCATGAGTTTTTCACGCGCTGTAGCACGATCTCAAACTTGGCAATCCAAGTCACAAAGTCTTGGTTGCCCTTCCATGCCTTGAATAGGCCGAGGAAACGCCACAGGAAAACGTACTGTTCTCCTTTCACGAAAAATGGACGCATCTTCTTCTTGAAGTAATCTACTCCATCTGGGGCTGCAAGCCTTTCTCGGTTCAGTGATTCCTTTTGTACTGCGGCCAATCCGGAGAGCCTCGTCTTGAGAGACGGACCTCTTTTGGTGTCATCCAGCGTTGTTATGTCGCACCAGTCGTCAATCAACTGTTCATACTCAAACCACGAGGTGGTGCCATCATAGGCAGGCGCGATCTTGGGCGTTATGCCTAATGATGCAAGCATGCGGTCAGATGTTGCATATGACTGTGCGACATAAGTGGCTGGACCTTGGGAGGTCTCTTCGTTCTCATATCCCCCGGAGGATTGGGAACTGCCGTCGGCTTCGCTATGCGAGCTCGACATTGTGCTGCCTCTTATCCGCTTGGTCAAGCGTTCGGCGAGGCCGACCGCTGTAGCGGACTTTGTGAGGCGGGCGGCCCTTTCCGGGCTCCGCTACCAGAAAACTGTGCCGATACACCCACAAGGAATACTCCTTGTTAGGAGGTGTATGACCAGTTATTCCCTAAGGATCAAAGGGCAGCGCCCTGCACACGGACAGTAGTTGTTTTGTCTTGCTACGCAAGGAGAGCTTGTCTTGTCTCAATATGGTAAAACCACTGTGAGCCAATGGGCAGCGGAATGTATATGTATGAGCATGCAGCCATTGCTGTAGGTACCTGTTAGAGCTACCCCTTTAGAGGTTTATGGTTTCACCCCCCCCTCCCTCCTCCTTCCGCCCCTTCCCCTCCCTTCCCCTCCCTTTCTTCTCCGCCTTCTCCCCGCCCCCCACTTCCCGGTGCCTTGTGGGCTTAAACTCGCTTCAATTTGCTTTTCCTTGTGCAGGCTCCTTCCGTCTTGTCATTTCCTCCACCTTTAACAAGTTTGGAGGAAAAGAAGCACCCCCCCTCCCCCCCCCTCCCCCCCCCTTCCCCTCCCCCCCCCCTCCACCCGCCTTGTGCCCGTTCTCCTCGCACTTCTATCAACAACCGTGTAAAGGTGGGGTTTGACAGGCCGCCTAGCATAAAAAAACATCGACTGCCCCCTCGCCCTGCCGCTACACAGCCGAGGCGGGCGGCGTAGCGTTAAAATTAGGAACCCAAAAAAGGGACCACGATTTTGACAACCACCCATATAACTTCGTCTCTAAGAGCTTGACACCACATCCACTGTCATGACGGACTTGGTGATTCAGGGGGATACGGTGCTCAGGTTCTGCGCATCCAGAAGCACTAAGGCGTTGGCATTAAGCGTAAGTGAGTTATGATTTAGAGGGATCCCCTTACCGGGAGGGATGGCAAGTAGAATAGAGTTTGCCAACAGAGACTGAAGGTTGGATAGCAAGGCCTGCCAAGGACTAGCAACTGCACAGAACCCATATAAAACTCTATTTGGGAATTTCCCGCCCCTCAAAAAAAGTGTGCCTCATTTGGGGGCCTTGTCATAAGGGTTCTACTATTTATGGTACTTTTTTAGGGTCCCCTGGCAAGCCTTACAGTAGAGCCCAGCAAACCTCAGTAAGTTGGTCTGTTTGTAAGGATCGCACAGCCCTGCTTTAGGGTTTAGGGGTTTGGGGGGGGGGGGGGGATTTTGCTTCTTTCCATTTAGGGTTAGGGTTTAGGATTTAGGCGCTTAGTGTTTGGGGCTGAGGGTTTAGGGGTTTAGGGGTTTGAGGTTATGGTTGAGGGTTGAAGGTTTAGGTTATCGAGGCAAGACGTTGGTTCTGAGCACTCCAGAGCAGTGCTACAATTTAGCAGGGCCCTCCAAAGCTTGTAGTGCCAAGCCCCTGTGAACACTTGTACGCAGGGACTCAAAAATCCTTGATTAAGGAATATACCCTAAATTCTAGTAGGATGCATAATATGATTTAAGGAATATACCCGGAATTCTAGTAGCATCCCTAATATGATTTAAGGAATCTTCCTTAATTAAGGGATCGTGGAGTCTCTGGCAGAAGGGACTCCTGAGCACTAGTGAGCTGGTGAGTGCTGGTGGAGCCATGTGGGAGTTTCCGAAAATAGGGGACCCTAGTATAGTACCCTACATACTAGGATCCGTATTATAAGGACCCCCCAAATAAGGGTCCCCTATTTTCGGAAACTCCCATGTCAATTTACAGCAGGCCAAACAGACTTCAAAGGTTGGCTCCAAACTCCAAACCAAGTGTCCTCAAAAAGCCTTACTATCAACCTCTATTTGCAATCCCCCTTAGGAGAGTCCCTCTACATCATCAGTTAGGTAGGTCTGACTGGCGGAGGCTTCGGGGCAAGGTTTAAATACCGCCCGCGTACTGATTAAAATGTGGTCTGGTGTATGTTGAATGAAATAAACGGCTCAGTTTTGGGGGCTCGACACAATGCGACGATACCCTCTGCCTTCCAAACCTCTACCAGGGATATTTCAAGGGACACACCATCGCCGGTGTCCATCCGCTTTACCGGAATATAGTTCACGGAAAATCCTGACAGGAACGCGGCAAGGATGGGGCGTGCGGGCGCAAGGCCAACGGTGTGTTGCTTTGGTAGTCCGAAAGTAGCCAAGGCTTCGGGGAATGTGCTGCTGTAGCTGCACTAAGGAACCCTAGTGATTCAGGCACCTACGCGAAGTTGTTCAGGCTGCGAACAACATCAGGACAATACCAGTTTTGTACTTCAGTAGCCAAACGAACGACAAGGTTGCATCACAGCGAGTGATGACGATGATTACACTACACTAACACAAATAACAAACATGATCAACAACACTAACAGCAGTATAGTAAGAGTAACTAAGGCTTGTGATAACAATCATAAGAGTAGTGCTTGGGAGCTTGATATAGGGCCCTTCCTAAATGAAACAGGTTGTGAGACTGTGGTGGATAAAAGTACAAGTATCATAAAGAACCCTAAGGAATGATCTTGGTAATCATTCCGGCTTCCATGTTTCCAAGGGTAAAAGGAGGGACCCTTAATAAGGACCCCTAGGCATACACCCGTAATTTAGCTATTATATACCCATTATACAGCCCATTATAGGGTAGGGGTCCCCATTAAGGGTCCCTCCTTTTCCCCTTGGAGGGAAGGAGGGGGGGAGGCGGGACTATATATGGCTTAGGGGTTGAGGCTTCGGGTTTAGGGTTGTAAGGCTTCGGGTCTTGGGTTCTGGGTTTGAGGGGTTTGGGCTGAGGGGTTAAGCCGATAATAAGTTTGCTGGCCCCACGCAGTTTGGGGTTTACCGCGGGGCTCCGCCGGTGATTGGTTGCAGGAGTTTTTCTTTACCCTCAACCTTGAACCCCAAATCTTTAAGAACACATAGGTATAAAAGTTGTAGTTATAAATATAGACACATGCATATATATATATATATATATATATATATACCTAAGTTATAGATAGGTAGTTATACATATAGACATGGATATATGTATATGATGTATATGTACACTTCCCTAAACCTTAGGGTTTAGGGTTTAGGGCTCTTAAGCCCCAAACCCTAAACCTCCACCCCAACCCGCCTGTTATGATGCTGTTTTTTGCCATCATTTTCCTTCCACTCTGGATCTTTCGTGAAATACTGAGCTGTCATTGGGTGTTCTCGGGTTCTTGTATGGGTTCAGCAGGTTTTACATGTTATGATGGACAGCGACTTGAAACGGTTCGGCTTAGAATGAGACTCCTAAACCCGCAGTCCTAACCTTGCACCTCTGCCCCTTGATCCCAGAACTCTGTGACCCTGCACCCCTTTACACTTACACGTAAACCCTCAACAGGACCCCTAAAGAACCCTTAGAGCAACCCTTACAGGACCCCCACACTCCCGCATGTCCCGCGCTATGGAAGGAAAGAACTCTCGTGCTTCGAAGTTTTGGGCGTGGGGCTTTGAGGCTATAGGCACTGCGTAGCTAAGGGTTTCTAGTATATAAGGCTCACCCTATACCCTAAACCCCAAATTTGAGGCCCTGGTTTTCAAGCATTGCACAAAAGGCGTGTCGTGACCGAGCCTACGCCGGCCACCGCGCAGCAGCTAAATCCAATGAGCTGATCAGCAAGCATGGCGTATGTAAATCGCAGAGAGCAGCCCTTTTCCCGTCGCGTATGACCAAAAAGTCTTGAGGAACAAATCCTGCAGAGAATCACACAGAGCTTTCTTTGCGTTCGGAGCCGATCGCGCCTACTGTTCCGTTGCACCACGACGCCATGCCTTCCGCCATACTGTACTGCTGCGCTACACTAGTGCTATGCCGCTGCAGCTGCTGCTTTCTCTGCCGCTGCTGCTGCTAGGGCCAGGCTTGTGCTGGGGCTGCGACTGGTGCTGTTGCCGTTCGCCCGACTCTGAATATACCTTCAGCCTTGCTTCTGCTGCAAGTCATGCCGTTGTTGCTGACGATAGACGACGACGTCGGCGATGCTATGGGGGAGGAAGAAGCTAAGCATGACACGCACCTGGTGAACTCACATCAGAATCTCAAACCATGAAGCCAGACCTCTGCGCTGGTTGAGTATTCCTATGGCACAGATACCCATCGGCAGAAAGGCACAGGCCCGGGCCCAGCATCTGTCCCGAAACCTCAAACTGACTAAGTGTAACCTAGCTTTACTTGGAGCGTCGGGGGACTTAGTAAGTAGGTAGTAAGTAGACTTATAAGTACCCTAAAAGGGACCCTAATTGGGGTTATGGTACTTATAAGTCTCTAAAATAACCAGTTACTAAGTCCCCCGACCCTCCAAGTAAGTCCAATCGAGCTGAATCCTTCGCAACTAACTTACTTACCAGATAACCCACAGAAACGAAAGGTTAAAATTTCCGATTTCTACTAGACTATAAGAGCCGATGCCTCAATCATCGGCTTGGGCGGAATCCTCCTTTCCACTGACGGTCGCCCCAAAAAGTTTAAAAAGGTTGGGTGGTGCGGATCTAAGAGTCTACTACCTCAAGGGTAGGGATTCCTTAATATGAACCCTATTATGGGAACCCTAATCCCTACTTTAAAGGTTGGGTAATGGGGATCTAAGCTAAGCATCGCCGACTGAGCGACCGAAGCTCGCATGTCGGTAGCATGTCTCGGCTTGCCACAGATTCTTGGTTGTCAAACTTACGGTTCCTCTTTGGGTACCCTAAATATTAGGTGCCGTATTATAATAAGGACCCAAAAAGGGACCCTAATATTGACACAGGACGGTTTCGGGGAGTCAGGGGTCGAGGGGTAGCAGGGTCTCGGGGATAGGGATTGACAGGGTTTGGAGTTTAAAGCCTTAGGGGCTCAAGCGTTAGGAGTTAGTGGTGAATTCCCTTTATGGCTCAGGAGTTTAGGACTCGGGGCTTTAGCGGCACCTACAGGCCCAAGCCCTAACACCAGGACAGTTGGGTGCGCGGCGGCGCTTGTGTAGCCACGGCGCGGAGAGCAGAGACTACCTGGGTACAAGGTGCTAGGGTGCTAGATGAGGTTTGATGGGGCTTGATCGCAAGCTTTCGCAAGTAGATTCCGGAATGAGGCGGGCTAAGGTGGAACCGCACACGAAGTGCGTCCATGCATGCCGGGCAGGGTCCTGCAACCAGGCAATCTTCTCCAGGGGAAATCGGTGTGTCCGGGAGTGCCGTGCCGGGGTCCTAGGATACTTAAAGGATCATGGGACTTAGTAGCTGGGGTTATAACTACGGTAACTATACTTATAACCCCAATTAAGGTACTTATAACCTTACTTACTAAGTCCCATGATCCTCCAAGTAGGATACCAATCTTTCACGAACCGACACGCGCACGCACTCTGATCCCTGGCTCCCGTCGGAACTACGAACGATGTCACAACGAGATCCCAGACCCCCTTTGGAGGATCCAAAAAGTAGATCCCTTCATGGGGGTTCCTATAAAGTACCCTTAGTAGTATAGGGCCCCAAATTAGGGGATCTACTTTCCCTTATAGATCCCTAAACCCTAAACCCTAAAGGATCCCATAAAGGAGCCCCTTTAAGGAACCCTACTCAGCCCCAAATTGGGGGATCTACTTTCTAGATCCTAAACCCTAAACCCTAAACACCTAAACCCTAAACCCCTAAACCCGAAACCCTAAAGCCCCAAATTAGGGGATCTACTTTCTAGATCCTCCAAAGGGGGTCTGGGATACTCAGACCCTCACCCTGCCGACCCAGAGTCTTACACCCATTACTTGGAGGATCAGGGGACTTAGTAAGGAGAAAGGGAACCTGAAAAGGGATCCTTAAAGGGTTCCTTAAAGGGATCTAGAGGGTTTAGGGTTTAGGGTCTACTTGGAGGATCAGGGGACGTAGTAAGTAAGGTTACAAGTCCCCTAATCGGGGTTATAAGTACTTATAAGTATAGTTACCTTATTTATAACCCTAGTTACTAAGTCCCATGATCCTTTAAGTAAAACAGGGGGTCTGCTACACCGGTCGGAATAACTCGTAGGTTTTCTTTATAGTCCTGCTGTTCATGACCCCAAGGCTCCACTGTAAAGCTTCAGGCCCCAAGATAAGTCGGTAGGTTGCAGATAGGATCATAAGGACGGTAAGCCGAAGTAAGGCAAGGTCCCCCTAACCCAGGTATAACAAACTTACTACGTCTTCGACCCTTGGAGCAGCCCATGAAACACTTCCAAATTCAAAAACCAAAGCCAATAACATAAACCCTATATAGCAAGCTTCTGTTCAACTGCAAACCGGTAACCGTAGAAAACCTGCATTTAGAGCAATGTAAAGACTGAAAGAACTCCAAAAACACCAGATGCAAGCAAAGCCAACAACACCCGCGTCAACTAAAAGCTACTTCTCAACCCAAAAAAAACCTCTAGGGCAAACCAACAGCACAAGCCAGCGTTGCCTGGGCCTTCCTCCTGCGTGTCAAGCGCCCTGCCGTCAGCGCAAGCAGCCTGATATGAAGTGGACATGCATGGGGAAGTTGAAACAGCTTCAAAGTGGTGTTGTAAGGACTGTATACATTTTATGGTCGCATGGGAAAACTGAAAAGGCTTCATGGAGGTTGTGTAAGGGCTGTAGAGTTTCTCATTGTAGTGGGTTTGCGATTTGTGGAAGTTTGTCTTTAGGCTGTAAGAGCTTGGGATTAGAGCTGAGGCTTGGGATGCTAAGGCTACAGATTTAAAGAGGCCGTTGAGCGTGGGTCTGCGATGGTGATAGATAGCGGAACAGGTAAATGAAGTGTTAACCCTAACCCTAAATCCTGAACCACCACCGCCAAATCCTGTACCTTTGAACCCAAACCACAAGCCCTCAACTTAAAACCGCACACCGAAAGATAAGGTCAGCAGAAAGATGAGATGAGATAGAAGGAGCTGGGCAGGCAGGGAGGGCATAGGAAGAGATGAACCGGACCCAGCCTGTAGGTTAGAAGGGGCCCCCACCTTGCAATAGTGGTATAATAGGAATATATAGGAATATAATAAGGCCCTAATATAATCCTTATAGTCACTATTACAGGGTGGGGGCAGCTTCTAAACTGTAGGCTTCAATTTTATGAGGTCTCTGTAGGGCCTCTTGGGTCTGCTTTTTGAGGTGACAAGCTCATATGGTTCCACACAACAGGGACTTTTGTCACCGGAACAGAGACAGCAAGGGAATGTTGTTAAGCTTTTCTAGGATACCCAGTAACCTAAGACTAAAACGGCCTCTCTTTTTGGTATTGGGTAACTTTATAAGGAACCTAGGACTACAAAAAGGGAATAAGGGTACTACTGGGCATCCTAGTTGTTCAGACTGCCATGTTGCAAGGCAGGGGAGATGCAAGGACAGATTAGACATCTCGGCACGATCAAGAACTAAACTTCCCGTCTGGCAGAGGCTTTCGCCAGATGCAGTCGGGAATACAGCTAGGAACCCGATAAGAACACCGAAATCGTGGCATCGCGGATAGAAGCATGCCTGCATGTGGTGCCCGTACTAAGTGTTATAAAAGAAATAACAGAAAAAAAGAGCATGTAACACCTTGAAAGCCCGAATAACACAGCTCAAACCCTCCTAAGACCTAATGTACTATGACAGCTTGCTATTCTAGATTCTCGATCCTCCACTCGCTTCTTACCTTGAGACATAAGCAGAAATCTAAGTACAGCAACCCCACGTGCGGGATGCTTGACACTACCTCTAGTCCCATAAAAACCACTCTCTAAGCCCCAAGATGCTTCAACAGAACTCTCGGTTCTTGTTAAGGAACCCTGTTTCAGATACCCTCACATGGAAACTGCATCATTTACTATAGATCCCCATTATTATGGTAACTACCCTAAACCTAAACCCTAAAGCTTACCATACATATATATATATATATATCCCCAATATGGGATCTAAGAATCTAGCAGTCCTCGTGTCGGACCCCGTCCTAAGTTTAGGATGGGTCTCGACTGGAGGGGTGTAGCATGTGTGTGTAGGGGTTTAGGACTTTAGGGTGTCGGGTGGAGGGTTTAGGAGCCAGGCTCTAGGGCCTCTAGGGGTTTAGGGTTTCTGACATTTAAAGCAACTCCTTGCGCTCACAGGTTTGAAGCCTTGTAATCTGCTACCACTTCTACACACCCCCGGAACCCAGCCCTAAACCACAGCTAAGATGGGGGATGCAATAATCGGTTAATCAAATTCCCCATGTATTTAAAGCTATAACACCCCCCAAATGAGCTGTAAACCCTGATCAATCTTCAAATCCCGAGGACACCCCACCAAAAGCCGATCGCCCTACAAAACCGCTTATGAAAGCCTACCGTCAGAACTCCCTCTGTTGCAGATGCCGGGGTCCCGGCGGGACTGCTGTGGCCGTCGTGGGAAGACGCTGCCGCAGTGCCTTCCCAGAAAACCCAGACAAATCCCAGGGCTGAACAGGGGAGTGTTCTGAAATTTAAGTTGTTGCTGTGATTTGGGCTTCTTTTCTTTTTCGTTTTGATGCATTTAAGCTCTACACGGTGTTTTGGGCCTGTGTGGTTTAGTGTCACGGCTAAGGTTGGGCTTGAGCTTCTTTCATTGAGGGCGCAGGGTGCTAGAGACACTGCTTAGGGTCTCGTGTAAGATAGGAATATTCTTGGCGATCTTCCGAAGAATCTTGAAACTTTACTAAGCAGTGGTTTTGGGGGTTCCCTTGGCTCTTTAGCTCCTTATTTAATAGGGATTCGCATCATCCCTGGCTCCTTAGCTCCCATAATATCAATGGTTAGTTAATCACGCGAAACACCCAAAACCTGATCGAGTAATTAGGCTTCAACGTTGTTGAGTTCTGTGCGAAGTTACAAGGCTTGGGCTTGCAAGGCGTTGGACGGCGCTACGGAGTCTGTTGTTTTCTTGGTGCATAGACCCTGAACCCTTCACCCTAAAACATACAAGGCCTATCACTAAAGAAACAAATCTGTCCTAAACCCCCTAAACTCTTCCAGCAGGGTCTCGGATATCGGTGTTTCCCTTGTCACGGCAACCGTTCGCGGACTGAACAGTGCTAGCCCAAGCCGAAAAGCACAAGACGCGCTGGCAACACCCCCAAACTCCAATCCCTGAGCCCAGCCCAGAGCTGAATCCTTGACCGGAAACCCGACCTTCTGATGTCCTAAGCGCTGGACTACTCTGTACACCAAACCCTATCCCCCAAGCCTTAAGCCCTAGACGCATCACTGAAATCGAAAAGCCTAGACCCCAGACCCCAGACTCTATCCCTCAATTTCCCAAACCCTTAACCCGAGTCCCTAAACCTATCCCTGAAATGAACAACCCTAGAACATAACCACCTCGACTCCCCAGTAGCCCTTAAAACTGCGGGTGTCCTTTTCCAGCTTCTTTCAGCTGCCCGGCCATCAAAACAGGGTGCAACAGGGCAACTAATGGTGGATACCAAACGAAAGCGAGCCCCAAAGTATCCCCTGTGCGTACATGGACCTGGGTGGGGCGGGCAGCGCTGGTCGAAACCGCCTTCGACCGCAGCCCTGTGTTGCTGTGCAAGCTCTGGGATCGAGGGGCTCATTGTTTTAGCATCTTTTTAGGGTGTAGGGTTCGGGCCTGGGGTTTAGGGTTTAGGGTTTAGGGTTTGGGGTCAGGGTTTCGGGCTTTGGGTGTTTCGGGGCTCATGCTGAGGGTGAGGATGATTTCAAGTCTTGACGGAGCTTCATTCGAGTGTTTGGCAGGCGCAGGAGCAGCCACAAGAATGCAAAACTAAGAATGTAGTTAGAAAAGGGTGCGGAGTATATTATAGTAAAGCATATGGTAGCTACGAGCGGATACTCTCCCTAACTATTCGGATGCCGATATTGCAGCATGTGTGTTGTTGATGGTCCGTAATGGCAGTATTCAGAATACAAGATAATACAATATAGCCCAGTCGAATATCATGTAAAGTACCAAACCCTAAACCCTAAACCTAATATTGAACCATGCTTTGTCCCGGCCAGGTCAAAGAGTTCATGATAGTTGCACACGAAGTAAACCCGTCGTGTTACAAGACAGCAAAAGCAAGCACAACTGAGCACTTGTTTTACTTGAGCCAAATCAAGTTCGTGTGCGTCGTTCAAGCTGCTCTTCACCTACCTCTACGAAGACATCTTAGCTACATCATGCAAGGGCCTGGGGCTCGAGTACTGTTAACTAGGATTGGCGAAACGATTCGTTTTGAAGGCTTCCCGGAAAGACGTCGTCGAACCAAAAATCCCCTTCATACCTCATCCGGAAAGCTTGGACAGACAAATAAATGCCTCAGCCACCCCCTCCAAAGAAAAAACAACTGTCAAAGTACTGCAGACTCTCTAAGCCGTCTTGTAGAAGCCACTACGCCAAAAGTCCTCCTCGCCCTAACCGCCGGCAAGAGAATCAACGTTTGAAACCATGGGCCCCTAGTATGGGCCCTTAACGCTGGGATCCTTATATACCTACTATGAAACCCATTGTAAAGTCTTAAGGGCCCTAGAACCCCCACAAAACGGCCGAAGGGTCCATACTGGGGGCCTACCTCCAACCTCGGAGAGAAGCGCCCATGCGTAAACTACTTGGAGGATCATGGGACTTAGTAAGTAAGGTTATAAGCACCTGATTGGGATTACAAGTATAGTTACCCTAATTAAAACCCTAGTTACTAAGTCCCATGATCCTTTCAGTAGGGACCCATTTCGGAGCTTTGCTTTCTGTTTGGCTCCGTGGGTCCATGCTGTGTAAGACCACTTGTGCTAACGGGCTCCTGGAATTAGAACCAGCAGGTGTGCCCCACATACAACGCGTACAAACACACGTATAACCGTCTGGAAAACCCTACAAACCCCCACAAAGACCGTACAAACCTCGAGAAAAAACTGTCTTTCAACTAAAATCGTTCGACACCCCAAACCCTAAAGCCTAAACCGCAAAGCTCTAGACCCTAAATCCCGAAAGCCCCAAGCCTTGTGTGAGTGCTGCCCGCCCGGCAAGCTGGCCGACCTCAGGAGTTTTGGGCTTTTAGGGTTTAGGGCATGCTGGGCTTCTTGTAACGGCTGTGGGTTTAAGGTTTAGGGCTTTTAAGGTTCTAACAGTTTATAATGTAAGGCTTCTAGGGTTTAGGGTTTAGAGAGGTTTTAAAGTTTTAAGGCTTTTAGAGATATACACGCCCATATTACGACGCCTGTCATCGGATTAGGCTCCAGGGGTCCGCCGCGTAAAGCCGAGGCAACGCTTCGGCTGAAGGACTTTCAGAACCTAGGGCTTAGGGTTTAGGGTTTAGGATTTTGGGTTTAGGATTCAGGGTTTAGGATTTTGGGTTTAGGATTCAGAGTTTAGGGTTTAGGATTTAGAGTTAAGGGTTTAGGATTTAGGGCTGCAGGTTATTTCAATCAGAGCTGTTGGGCTTAGGCCTTGGTGTTTTCGCTTGTAGCAGGATTCCTCGTACTTGGAGGATCATGGGACTTAGTAAGTAAGGTTATAAGTACTTTAATTGGGATTATAAGTATAGTTACCCTAATTATTACCCTAGTTACTGAGTCCCATGAGCCTGTAAGTACAAGGGCACCTAGTATAGAGGCCTGGTCAAGTAGAACAATTAGAATAGGGCTTTGCGGTGTGTTTTAGTCTCGCTTTCTGGGGACTTCTTAAAGGATCACCGGACTTAGTAACTAGGGTTATAATTAGGGTAACTATACTTATAACCCCAATTAAGGTACTTATAGCCTTACTTACTAAGTCCCATGATCCTCCAAGTACGTAAACCGTGGACCGTAAACCCCAAGCCTGAACTGCCGTCTGGGACCGCCCACCGCGGCCACCGAACGCGGCAGTGGATGAATCGCCGCCATGTCGGGCCCCTCTTCCGGGCACAAGGGTTCAGAGGCTTAGGGCCTGTTTGGGCCAAGGGTCTTGGGGTTCAGGGGGTGTGCGGCACTAGGGCTTTACGGTTCTTGGGTGCCAAGACTACTTAAAGGATCATGGGACGTAGTAGCTAGGGTTATAATTAGGGTAACTGTACTTATAACCCCAATTAAGGTACTCATAACCTTACTTACTAAGTCCCATGATCCTCCAAGTACGGATGACGACAACGATGATGACAGCAGCAGCGGCATGCTCGACTTTCGGATCGGCTCTGGGAACCCTGCCAGCCCCGAGCCCATTCTACTGTTCCACCGTGTGGAAAGTAGCCAGGACCGGCCTATATGAGAGCACAGAGCCATGTCTTTCACTCATATGCCGGACAGAATGGCGGTGGAACTTCCCTCCAACTACGCAGGGAAAGAAAGAAGGGAAGAGAGAGAGAGAGAGAGAGAGAGATATATACATATATATATATATATATAAAGCAGATGTAGATAGAGAGAGAGAGAGAGAAAGGGAGAAAAACATGTAATATACCAAACATATTTTCATACGTTCGACGTACAAACATACCGACAGACTGACTGACAGAGGGACAGGCAGGCAGGCAGGAAGGCAGGCACAGACAGACACAGACAGACGTACAAATGTGCACACGCACATACCGAACCCTGCGCACTTGGGGATCATGGGACTTAGTAAGTAAGGTTATAAGTACCTTAATTGAGGTTATAAGTATAGTTGCCCTAATTATAACCCTAGTTACTAAGTCCCATGAGCCTTTAAGCAGCAGCCCCGAGCCTCCCGTCGGCGGTTCCGCGCCCGAGTGGCAGACGACGCTTGGGCCAAAAAGGACGGACCAACGTGGGAGTCTCACAAGAAAGGGGTTTCGGTCTCCTTTGCGGTACCTTTGAGGGTCTATGCAACCCTAAACCCTAAACCCTGAACTACCTTTGAGGGTCTGTGAAGCTGTTAGGGCCTAGGGCAGGCTTCCAGGTTAAGGCCTAGAATCTCGTGTGTGGCTCAGGACCAGAGGAAAAGCCTGTCCCAGCTAAGGCTGTAATATGAAGCTTTGGAGGCATATTCGTAGTAACGCGATATTGAAGGCTGAAAAATACTTGTATTAACGGTTATACTGATATCTATAGTATGTTTAGATGACGCAGCCTTTAAGGAATAGTGATCAGTACTAGTAAGTCTTCAGCCTCCTCTCTTCAGAGGTTTCAATATTTCGGGAACCCTCCCAACTCCACGAGGTCTTTCTCAGTAGAGTCCGGACCTTCTCTAAGTTCCTGCGTCCATAAGCACCAACCCAGACCCCCGGGAGGATCCAAAAAGTAGATCCCTTAATGGGGTTGTTCTTGTAAAGAAACCTTAGTAGTAAAGGGCATAGGGCCCCAAATTAGGGGATCTACTTTCCAGATCCTCCCGAGGGTCTGGGAACAAGTGTACATGTTCAGTTCTATAAGGGATTCCATAGGCCAAGTTCTCAAGGGGATACCTTGGACTTTTTGGTTTGTCAAACCTTCATCAACCCCTTGCAAAATGCAGAGTATTGTTAGTTATTCAGAAATACATTCTTTTGTTATAAAACCGTATAAATATCACAAGAAACTGAAGAACTCTAAACAACAACAATATCGACTACACTAAACCCCAAACCCTGAAGCCCTAAACCCAAACCAGACGCTCACGTCCTGAGTTTCAACTCCGCTGTTTCACATCTGTGGCATTAACCTTCAGCGCCTTGGGGCGTCTGACTTGCGACTTGTTGGCAGCACTCCTGTTAAAAAGGCCCATGGCGTTCAGGGGTTTAGGGTTTAGGGCATAATATACTGTAAGTATACTTAATTAACAAGGGAAAGCCCTTAAACCCTACATCCTGAACCCCAAAATTCCCCAACTCAGGGTTTTCTGTGGGCCCTTGCAGGAAGAGGACCGGCTGACGGCGCCGAATTGCTATGCCCCTAGAAGCTGGAAAAGGGCCGCGAGAGCCCAACCCCCTGCTCAAGTAATCCAGGGGCCTTAAGGCATAAGGGTTCAGGGTTTTGGGCATGAGGGTTTAGGGTTTAAGTCATATTATACTAGAGGGTCCATAAAGACTACTACTATGGAATTAGGTCCCCCCAAAACCAGTTTTTGGATGGTCTCTTGGGGCCTGATTCCACAATGGTAGTGTATGTATATATATATATATATATATATATATATATATGGGGCCTCTTGGTAAGTATCACTGACACGGAACTCCAGGAGGTCAGGAGCCTGCTACAGTTAATCTCAGGGATGTTACTGCCTTTCGGGTAAACCGGGCTCTCTGAAAAGGACGGAGCTCTCCTCCCAGCGTTTCTTTAAAACAACTGGCAGGAAGCTCTGTCTGACATGTCTGTACTGCACCCAAGAAGGTGCAGGGGCTTATAAACACCCCGAGTCCCAAAAATCAGTGCAGACATGGTTTAGGGTTTAAGCCTTTTTTTGGAGCTCCTTTAGGCGGATAGGGTTTAGGGTTTAGGGGTCTAGGGTTTAGGGCGTAAGCTCAACATTATCCCGAGCAAGCAGCCAGAAACCCTATGAACGTGCTCTACAAACCCCATGTTAGACCTAAAGGGAACTCCAGAAAGTTGGAATATGGTTTCAGGGTAGGATACCCTATAATTTACCATAAAGGGTTTAGGATAATCATATTCCAACTTTCTGGCGTTTACTTTATAGCCATAAACTGTACGAGGATGCTGAAACCCAACAGTCCCGAATATAGGGGCCTGAGTGAATAGAATAGGGAATAGGGTTTTGGGGTAGGTTCTGGTATACCCATAATCGGCAACCCTGGGGAACAACATTGGTAAATTATTTAGGCCCCTCGCAGAATCGATCTTCGAACAAAAGCTACCCCACTGCCTTCTTTTGGGACTCTCAACCTCCACATCGCATCTTGTGGCGTTCGTGGGAGGGGCCGGGCAATTTAGGGTGTAGGGTTTAGGATTTTGTTTTTAAGCGCCAGGTTTAGGGTCCAGGATGTAGGATTAGGCAAAAAAGACTGTGGCAAACCTTGTGGCCAAGATCTGAACCAAAGCGCAGGGGCCCAACGTCAAGCACTGGAGGTTCGGGATCCTCCCGCGGAGTAGCGGGGGCTTGGAGAGTTTAGGGCTCGGGGCTAATATAGGGGCCTTAACAATGCGAAGAGCGTTTTGGGGCTTTCGACTACAAATATAACAAGCGGCCCCCGAAATACTTGGAGGATCATGGGACTTAGTACGTAAGGTTATAAGTACCTTAATTGGGGTTAGAAGTATAGTTACCCTATAATTATAACTCGAGTTACTAAGTCCCATGATCCTTTAAGTAGTATTGGTAAGTAATAAGACCCCTGTATTAAACCCCAAGTCTTCCAGCCGAACTCCTAATATAGGGGGCCGCAATGAGTACGGATACTAGTTTGAGGGGTTCCACAGCATAATTATAGTATAATGGGCCCCAAAACCCTATTCTGACTATTAAGGCCCCAATATTATGTCCCTATTCTAATTACTAAGGCCCCAATATTAGGTCCCAGATGCTCGCAGGGGGAGGATCCCGACGTCCACACGTTGACCCGGTGACTCCGAAGCCCGTTCGTTAAGGAAGTTCTTTTGAATGACAGTAGGAACTCGAATATCAACGGTTTCGGGTTTAGGGTTTTCGGTTTAGAGTTTAAGGTTCGGGTTTAGGGTTCAGGGTTTTGGGGGTATGGTTTAGGGTAATCCCTGAGTAATCTGGAGGTCTGGACAATGGTAGTAAGAATATCTCCTCGAAGTATCTACCCCAGCACCAGCTTCAAACGAATAAAACCACACTACATTAAACCTGAACGAGGTATATTCCTAAAACCTGAACAAGAGTTATATTCCCTGAACCTGAACAATCACACTCCTCGGACCTGGAATCAGTACATTCCTTAACAAAATCGGGGTTTCGGGGCCTCTGGGAGGAGGTCCCTGCTCTATACAACGGCTTTGGACATGGAAACTTCGGCTTTGGATTTCGCGCTCAAGGCTTCTTCCTCGGGCAGAATAGCCAGAACCCCCCCCCAGAGGTTCGCGTAGCGTTGATCGTTTTTAGTCTAGTGCCTGGGTCAGGTTTCGGAATTTAGGGGCTTGGGGTTGAGGATGCCCCAGGATTCGACCCGAATTCAGCAACCCCTCGTTCATTTCAGATCGACGCGATCCAGCAGCGTGCCCGACCGTGGCCGCATCGGCGAGCCGTCGCTCCTAGGCGGCCTGGACAAAGTGGTCCCTAAACCCTAAACCCTCAATCCTAAACCCTAAACCCTAAACCAGGGCGTTTCGGGTTAGGGAGTCGATCATAGAACAGAACCATCGCTGGTTCAAAGATTTCGCGGAAAGCGTGGAATAGCTCATACGATCTCAATGAAAAGAGCCCGATGAAACTCGGATTGCTTGGGAAGGGCTTCGGGCTTCCCTGTAACCGTCCCAGACCCGAGAACCATAGAAACACCTATGCAGGTCACATAAAAAAAAAAGCTTGAAAGAAAAGATTATGTCGGAGAAGCCTAGACACAACGCCGTAAACCCTAAACCTTACATAAACCCTAAGCCCCAAACCCAATATACACTCCACCTCCCGCCCAACAAGAAAACAAAAGCCCTTACAAACCCTGAATCCTGAAGCCTAAACCCTCAACCCTAGACCCTAGACCCCTCGCCCTAAACCCTAAACCCTAAGCCCTAAACTCTAAAGCCCAACCTGTAGCCCCAAGCCCTACAAAATAGTAGGTTATGACCCCTTAATTAGTGGGTCTGACCCTTAAAACGGTAGGTTTTTGCATCCACAGGAAAGCCTAATGCCTAAAGCCTGCTTCGCGAAGGTCGGCCGGGTCGCTGTGGGGCTGCGGCCTGGCTCCCTGACCTCAGGCTCTGTTTTGGGGCCTAAGCCTTCTGGGGGGTTTAAGGGTTTAGGGTTTAGGGTCTGGGGTTTAAGGGTTTAGGGTTTAGGTAGTATTATTAGGGAGACCCCTTAAAGGGTACCCCTTCTGCACCCTACTTCTGGCTCTCTTAAAAGGGGCCTTATTGAGAGGGTCTATATCCCCAAGGGTCCCCCTAATCCTAACTCCCAGGGTTTAAGGTTTGGGGTCTACTTGGAGGATCATGGGACTTAGTAAGTAAGGTTATAAGTACCTTAATTGGGGTTATAAGTATAGTTGCCCTAATTATAACCCTACTTACTAAGTCCCATGAGCCTTTAAGTAGGGTTTAAGGGTTTAGAGTTCACCCTTCAGGGCTTAGGATGCTTTTGTGGGGGATCTGGGGCTTAAGCTAAAGGGCGCCCTTTTTGGGGGAGTTCAAGGGCTCATGGGGCCGGTAGGCTTTGGGGTTTGCTGCTTGGAGGGTCGGGGGCACTTAGTAACTGGTTATTTTAGGGACTTATAAGTACCATAACCCCAATTAGGGTCCCTTTTAGGGTACTTATAAGTCTGCTTACTACCTACTTACTAAGTCCCCCCGACCATCCAAGTGGGGGCTGAGGGATGGAATTCATCACGCACGTAAGCTTTTTAGGACGTGCAGGGCTTAGGGGCTTCTAGAGCTGCTATCTATATACAGATATCAAAACAAGACAAGACGGACGGACGGACAGGGTTTGAGGGCTTCTGAAGTTTTGGAGTGTAGATAAATAGTGCCTCTGTGAGAGCTTTACAGGTTTTCTAAGGGCTTCCTCTGGTGTTGTAGGGGTTGTGGTAAGGTCCTTGCTTAAAGGGCTTTACATGCCTCCTTAAGGGTGTTTTAACGGTTTGGGAGGGTTTGATAGGGATGTCATGGGGCGTTGCAGGAATATAGAGGTCTGTCTGCACAGTCCGACGATTCTAGGACTTGCTGGCTTTAGTGGGTTCAGGGTATTCTGAGGTTCATCACAAGGGTTGAAGAGATCTTAGACTTTCTCAAATGATTGTCAGGGCGCAAAATCGGATTTAGAGTCGCTTTTACCAGGGTGTTATAAAGTCTTTGTTTGCATTTTTAAACAGGTACTGCAATGGCTTTATAATTATAAGGGTTCAGAGAATGCTTCAGGATCGGGTGGTCCTACAGAGCACAAACAACAACAAAAAAACTCCAGGATGTAGACCCTATAAACCCAAATCATCGCTGCCTGCTGAAGTTAAACCCTACACCCGCAATCGCAAGCCCTCAAACCCTAAGAGTTCCAGGGTTGAAGATTGATTTAAGTTAGACTAGGCGGCACGTCAGTCGAATCCCTCTGGACAAACATCGTGCTCCTCCGGGCCATGTCAGACTCCTGCCCGGGGCATGGGGTTTCAGGGTTGAAGGCCTTAGGTTAAGGTTTCAACTAGAGGGTTTGGGGGGGTTTTGGGTTTAGGGGTTTAGGGTTTGGGGGTTTAGGGTTTACGGGTTTAGGCTTTTGGGGCTTAGGGTTTAGGGGTTTAGGGTTTTGGAATGTTGGGGTTTAGGGGTTTGGAACTAACTAAGGGCTTCGAGGTGTGAGGTTTTGGCGTTTAGGGGTTCTTGCTGAGGAGCCTCACTTTTTGCATTACACTCTTAGGCATACGTCCTAGGCCCTGAAACCGCAAGCCTCAATACAGAGAAAACACCTGGCTTCCTTCTTATCGTAACTGGAAGCACAATGCCTGAGTTCCTTCACAAACTCAGATCTTGAGCCGCTCTTGTCTTCACAAAGTAAGACGGCAACAGTACTAGCCACATCACAATCACAAAGTCAGTCATCTCACAAAGCAGATGCGAGTGGCATCACGTATCAGAAGTGTGGGAAGGTACGGATCAGGAATCGACTCTAGTGCAGCAAGAAGGGCCCGAACACAACAGCGAAGAATGGCAGACGCCCTGAAGTTAATATGGAATTTTGACAAACGGGTGAAAAACGCATCTGCCAAATGTAAGTCGCCGAAACGGTGTTACTAACGGCGGGCAGTAGGCACACCATGAAAAAAAAAGCTTCTTTGGCAGAAGGCAAGTACAAGACGTGTCGCATTATTGTCCCTGGACGCTCCTAAACCTTGAGAGCCACAAACCCCGAACCCAAGAAAGGTTCAGGGGTTGAGGGGTTTAGGGTTTAGGGTTTCTCACCTCTTCACTTTTGGAGCTGCCCACGGTTTGCATGGTGCTGATGTGCTGGAGTAGACCGGGCTCGACGTCGCTGAAATCCCCGGAAGACTTCCGCGACTTCGATCGGTCGACCAAGTCCGTCCTGGGCTGGTACTGTAAGGGATGCTACGGGATACTGAAAGTAAGTATAAGGGCACTCTACGGGTGGCTATAGGTGCGTTTAGGGCTTAGCTCAGCTTAAGATTTCGGGTGTACGGATTGCAGTGCCCTAATATCGCGTTTATCGGTGCAGGATCGGAAGAGAATGGGCTTCTAAAACTCTGATTTCGGGCCTGGGGCTTTATGATGTAAATAATATGGCTCCGCGATTTAGGTGAAGGAGCCCTAAACCCTTAAAGAAACCCTTAATTCACCCAAAACTACAAATCCCAAATATCTCGCATAGATAATGTCGGAACCTGATTAAGAAACCTTGGGCCTTTACGAGGGTTATAGGCCCGGGGTGTCTTAATCAGGTTTCTAAATTATGGCTCAGCCATCTAGGTGTAGGGTTTAGGGTCCTGGGTTTTGGGGTTTAAGGCTTAGGATGCTAGAGGTCCTAGGTTTCCTAGGTTTCAGGGTTTAAGGTCTAGGATGATTTAAGGTTTATTTACGGTTCTTTTTGTTGATTTAGGGTTTAGGGTTTAGGGTTTAGGGGGGTTTATTTAGGGTTTAGGGTTTAAGGTTTAGGATGCTACAAGCAGCAATGGTTTCCAAGATCCTTCGAGTGGCCAGCAGCTGTGAACAGGCAGGCTGAGGAAGCCTCAGCGCTCTTCGAGTCCCTTTTTTGAGAATTAGGGTTTCTTATAAAACCTGTGGTTTTGGGGTTCCTTTGGCTCTTTAGCTCCTTATTTCAGATGGATTATCATCATCCCTGTCCTCCAATACACTGGTTTCTTATTCCTTCTCGAGAAGAGTACCCTTACGCAGCAGAAGAGAACCTAGGACTCTAATCTCAAAGAGCTTGTAAGCCGTGCTCTCGCTTTGGAAAGAATACCTAAGAATACAATATAGTATACTCTGACTTACTAGTTTCGCTCTTTCGTAAGAAGGTAGCGTACTGATCTACTGCAACTGGAGCGATTAGTATAGGGGCCTTAATAATTCGAACAGGGTTTTGGCATTGTACCAAAATTAAAATAAGGAGCCACCAAAATGTTATAGGTAATCATTAAGGCCCCTCGATTAATTGTCTTTATGATAGCCCGTATAGTAGCCCTTATAGACCCCTTTAAAGGAACCCTAAGGGACCCTACTATAATTACTAAGGCCCCTCTATTACTTTCACCAAAGGCCTAGGAACGCGGTCGTTGGAACAGGCTCCCAACCGACCTCTCGGTCGGCACACGCTCACACTCCTGGGGAAAGAAAAGTGCAGGGGGCTCATCCGGCTCCACCCGCTTCATGTACCTGGGCTCTAGAAAATAAAACATGGTATGATATCTGTCATATAGTATAATACAGTATAATAATAATATGATATCATCTTATAAAATTTAGTATGATACCTTTGATGTGATATAAAATAGTATAATATGATATCATCTCATATAATTTATTCTTGCGAAGGAACCTCTAGGGCATTGTAAAGGCTTTACAGGGATGCAGCTGGTGGTAAATTTCAGACTATATAGGCTCTCAGCAGCCCCTTAGTCTATGAAAAAGGGGCACCCGTTTTAAATCCCCAGTTTTGCAAGCAAAGAAAGAGCCCAGTTCAAGCTCATCACGTGAAAACCCTGGATGAAACTGCATAATGCCCCCTGTGTCAACCCCTTCAAAAAGGCGGTACAAGAAAACCCTATTGAAACCCCCTATAAGACCCCTGTACCAACTGTAAATACCTCCTAAACCCTAAACCGTAAATCCTGAACCCTAAATCCTAACCCCGGGGCACCGTGGGCACCGCCAGGCCAGGAAGATTCCACAGGCCGCGGAGCCGCAGCAGCCGATGCCAGCGCAGAGGCTCAAAAGTGCTGCAAACCAGATGGGAAGCTGAACGGACCCTGACCTTGGGCTTTTGTAATGTAGGGGCCTGAATAATTAGAATCGGGTTTTGGGGGGGTTGCTTTTTGCAATTATAGTATAATCTACCCCAAACCGTATTCCAACTGACCCTGACCTTGGCTTCTTATAGGGTCCTTTCAAGCGTTTTGGGAAGGCTTTAAGTGTGCATGGGTTAAGGGCGGCGAGGGTTCAGGGTCTAAAGAAGCCGTAACAGCAAAGTCGAGGCCCTAAGGCATTGGGGTCTAGGGAGCTTCCATGACCTTATAGCCCCAAACCCTAAGCCCCTAAACCCGTAAACCCTACACCCCTAAACCCTAAACCCCTCAACCCGTAAACCCCTAAACCCTAAACCCCTAAACCCCTAAACCCCTAAACCCCTAAACCCCTAAACCCCTAAACCCCTAAACCCCTAAACCCCTAAACCCCTAAACCCCTAAACCCCTAAACCCAACCAATCCCGAATGCTTGCGGTTAAACCTTATGAGGTCCCTGGGCTTCGACGATGCAGGGTCAAGAGCTCCGGAAGGACCCAGACCTTCCAAAATTCCTTAATTAAGGAATATACCTTAAATTATAATAGGATCCCAAATATGAATTAAGGTATATTCCTTGATTAAGGGATTTTGGAAGGTCTGGGGAACTCCCACATGCTCAAAAGTAAGACATGCGCTTGCTTTATCGGGTAGGGTTTAGGGTTCAGGGTTGAGGGTTTAGGGTTTAGGATTTAGGGTATAGTATACGGTACGGTCCTGGATCAAAGGTATTAACACTCAGTTAGACAAGCATAAACCGTTAGAGACCTCTGCTAGAAACCCCTAATCCTTCATTCCAAAACCAAACCCTATACCCTAAGCCCTAAAGCCTAACCCCTAAATCGAAACAGAAAGATCTGCTGCTGCCGCCGGAGTGCTGAATGCCCCCACCTCCCGCAACAAACAGCCTCAGAGCGACAAAGATGAACTTACCCAATAAGCCACAGAAATGAAATGTTAAACTTTCCGGTTCCTACTAAACTATAAGAGGCCAAAAAGTTTAAAGGCTGGGTATTGGAGGTCTAAGGAAATTTGCTGCTATGCTAAGCCCTACGTTATTACCCTACCAGAACCCACTTTTTTGTACCAGTAGGGTCCTATGAGGGTTTATGTGAGCGACACATATTTGTTCAAAAATATAATATAGCGGCCTGATTAATAAATTAGAATGGGGTTTTGGGCTCCTGTGAGGTATAACTTTGATAAGAAGCCCTTAGGAAGAGTATCTGGTTCTGGTTCGGCCCGTAGAGCCCATTTGGGCGCGACCCAAAATTTGCAACTAACGAAAACGGTGAAACGGCAGAGACCCTCAACCACCCCGAGAAAAGGAAGAGGGTTTGCGAAGCCAGAAGTCCACAGACAGGGCTCGCTGCCCTTCATGTGAGGCCACGACACATCCGCTGGATGTGGTCTATAGAGCTGGCTAATCCGTGAGAGCAGTAAATCGCCCTCGTCCAAGCCTGACACAGCTTCGGCATAGATCGGGAGTCTAGGCCCGAACATTGGTAGCGGAGGCACTGCAGCTGTCACACTATCCCATTTACCATGTTTGACCCGCTTACGTCTGTCATTCTCCTCTTTCTCAATACTGCGTATGTCATCTAAGCCCAACGGACGCATGACATGAACCAACCTCATCAAGCAACCAAGCGAGTGTTTGAGGTGATTTTGTGCGCGTGGTATGGTGTGATACCAGCGCATGCAGGATTGGCAGTAGGGAGCTGACGTAAAATGACGAACCGGACTCAAAAGTCCGTGTTTGCGGGAGAGATGCACGGCCAGATGTTTCCTGAGTGGAAACGCCGCCGGGCAGAGCGAACAACGGTAAGGGAGGGACGCAGGAGTTGCAGGCACATCGCCATCATCCGACACCGGCCGAGAAGGCTGAGTGGCCCACCGATCCAGATCACGGCTATAGGCCAGAATTGCTTTTCGAATCTGTCGGACCCACCACGTCGGATCCTGCTGGAGGCTCTCGATCACAGCAGTGACCGGACAGGCGGAATCCAGGAGGACACCCGCAGGCGGGACAAAGACTGAAACAGCTTGAATATCAAGCAGAAACTGATGTAGCCATGAGCGCGTCGGGGATGCGCGCCAATGAGCGTGGAGGAAATGCAGGAGTGTGGCCGGCCCAACCTGAAGGACCCGTAGAAAGAAAGAAGCGCGGGTCTGTGCCATGGCTAGCAGTGGCGAGGTCGCGCCTGCATCACGTAGAACCGCAAAACTATGGGCCTGTTTTTCACCCTCACACCTCCTTTGCAAGCCGCTCCAAAGCTGCACGTAGAGGCGACACCAGGTTCTGCGATGAACCGTCGCTCCCAGATGAAGAGTGGAGCTTGCAAACGTGTACTTGGAAAGAACCAAGGACCGAAGCAAAGTGCGGCGAAGCTGGAGAGAGAAAGTAGAGGATGAGAAAAGACGCCTTTTGAGCGGCTTCAAGAGGGCCAGAGCCTGGGTGTAGCGGAAGCGCACCTCCGCCTCAGGGGTAGTGTTTGCAACAGCTATGGTGCCCAAGTGTCGATATGCCGAGACGATAGGGACCCATTGTACCGTATCTGTCAGAGCATTGGAGACCCGAAGGCCGGGGGCACCTTCCTGATTCCAAAAGATGACACCATCAAGTTGTCGCGGGCAATCTGACGAGAGGAGGATGGCGGTCTTATCAACCCCAAAGGCTAGAACCATCCCGGCAGAAGTCGCATGAGTGGCAAGAATGCCGAGTGCCCGCGAAACGGAGTTGCAGAGAGCTGGTGGATGTGTGCCTGACTGCGCAAAGACATAATCGTCCGCCCAAGCAGGCAGCCCCGCAGTATCCGGAATGCGCCAAGAGTGCCATGGTGCTTGATCGGAAACCGTCGGCATGACAGTGTGTTCCCCTGCACTTTGGAGAGCACACTCGGCAGCTTTGCAATAAGCAGCGAACGAATATGCGAATAGCAAGTCTGCAAGTGGATCGCCAGGGCGCGATCCACGCCGGGTAAGCACCAGGCAAGATTCGGCCTGGAGCCTGAACCATGACCCTCGAAAGAGGTCACAGGTCTGTGCAATCAAATGTGGGGACACTCGGGCGTCCACCAGTGTAGCCATGGTCCGGAGGTGGTTGGCCAACTCACACATGGCATGTTTCGGCACTCCTAGGTCATGCAACAGCTCCAGAAACTTGGCATCTGAAGGGGCAGGTTCGCCAGCACCACACGGCACTAGCGTCTGACGGATGACACGGTAGAAGGCAGTGCGCAAATCGAAAAATGCCAGGGCCGACGGTCGTTTGTGACTGTGAGCCCAATGCTGATAGGCTCGGACCGTCAGACTGATGTTGTCCACCCCTACACCAGACAGCTGTCCACCCTGAGTGTCAGGTTTGAAGGCTGCAAAAGGACCAATCAGCTTGTTGCGGAGGATTCTGTGATGGGCTTTGGCAGGGATGCTCTCAAGCAGGACAGAGCGGAACGATGCGCATTGCAGGGCTGCGCCCGCCTTCTTTGCCAACGCCATGAGGCATCCTCCGCGCCATTCACAAGGTTCACGCAAGCCCATTGAGGATTTCAAGCTCAAAGGCAATAGCGAAAGCGCAGCACCCGGAACATCCACCCGCAGTGCTTCAGCGGTGACACCATCCGGTCCTGCCGCCTTGCCGGTTTTCAGGCCCAACAATTGCTGCTCAAGTTCGTTGAGCGAGGGAACCGCTCGCAAATCAAACGGGCAGTCCCGTGGTATGGGAATGTCTGGGTTCCTGAACGCATCACAGTACTCTGCGGCAGAAACAATGACACCACCCTCTTGAGCACTGAAGTGGGATATCCAGGCATCCGCCTTCTCCTGTCGGGTAGAAGCGAGCCTGCCTTCTTCTACAAGGACCGTGGGCAGCGGCTGAAAGGCCTTGCGCCGCCCCGATCTAGCATCCGGGAAGGCACGGCGAATCGCCGCATAAAGGGCTCGCGGGTGTCGCAGGTCTTGCAGAGTAACATCACGTTGTAGCTGTTCCAAGTATGTGTGCCGATCACGTCGAACTGCTGCCCGAATGGCTGTGGTGGACTCGTCCAAGAGCTGAAGAGCTCTGGCGAGGCTGACATCAATCTGGCTTAACCAGGAAACAGCTGTGGAGTGTGCAGAGGGCGTGAACTCGCCTCCGGTCCAGAGCAATCGAAAGCTGGCAAAGGTAATGATCAGCAATCGCCGGTCACGCTCCCGCATTTCCACTCGAACATAGCACCGCAATGCTCGACGCCATTCCACAAGGCCTAGGGTGTCCTCAGTGAGGTAGGCCTGTGTAGAAGGGGCGCGTTGCGCTTCACAAAAAGGGTCCGCTGCATGACGGATGCAGCCCACCCATCGGAGGTAATGCTGATCAACCGGGAGAGACCACGGGATGGCCGTCAGGACACCAAGTTGAGCTGCAAAGACCTGTCGGTCACACGGAGTGGGAGATCGACTAGGGCGGCAGAGCTGCTTGACACATTTGGTGTAAGAAACCGGCGGGGACTGACTGGAGAACTTCGCTCTAAGGCAGACGGCCATGTGATCCTGCCTAGCCTGCAGGGACTCTAAGTCCGTCCATACCCAACTGCCCAAGTGGAAATGTTTCCAGCTCGACGGGACACACACACGTAATCCAAACGGTGGCGCGCCCCATCGTCTCCGGGTCCACACCATGTCCAATGCTGACCCTCGTGAATAGCAGGGTCTGTTGAAGGCAAAAAACCTTCCACATCCAGCAGAAATTCATGGAAGAGACTGCCTTCCGTGTTTTCTGATTCCGCCCCTGCCGGGCCCACGGCATCTGTCACAATCTCCCCGACGTGGGCATTGGCATCGGATAGAAGAAGGAACTCTGCTTTGTGCGGGCGACGGCGTAAGAGCTGCGCCTGCTGCTCCCAGAATGCACGTGGTTCCTGATCGTCGGTGCGAATGGCTCTGGGCGCATGGAGCACACAGATGAGCAGGCACAAATCAGGGGTCTCAATCAAAACATGGAGGAAGCGCGGTCCGCAGGCCGAGACGGTGACTTGATCTCTGGTGACACGGAGCGGCTTACCTTCGGCTTGACCAAAAGGCTGACGTAGGTCGACCCAAAGAGCACATCCCCCGGTGCCCTGCGTGGTGGCCGCGGAGCTGATCATCAAAAGGTCTCTGTCCGGGAGAATTCCGGAAACATGAAGCCTAGTTTCCTGTAGACCGAGAATCCAACACTGTTTCGCCACCATTTGACGCTTCAGGAGGTCTCGTTTGCCAGCAATGTGCAAACCGGTGTGCGGGAGCCTAGCCTTCCTTCCCTTCGGGGCATGTGGATCGTAAAGGGTAAGGACATTAAAACTGGCAACCAAAAGATCGAAGGTAATGCGCCCTCCCGGTTTTTCGACTTGTTGAAGTCCTAGCGCCGGGGGACGAATGTCCTCATGTGCCTTTTGCTGCAGTAAGCGTGCTTCCTGCTCGAAAGAAAGCAGCGGGGGGAGGGTGGTACTTGCACTGTGTGCATGCCAACCCCACTCATGGAGGTCGTGACGCCACCAATGATGTGGCCACTGTGGAAGGCAACGGTCGTAAGGGGATACTTGCTGTCGTCTGCTACGGCGAGACAGCCAATCACATAACTCGTTGCCTAACTCGCCTGTGTGGCCTTTGACATGGCTGTGGGTCAGGTGCATGCGGGAGGAGACTGCATGGCGAAGTGAGGCAGCAAACTGGGGTAAGGTCGGACCATGCAGAGGTCTGAGGAGCCACACGAGGGTGCTTGGAGCAGGCGAAAACCCCTCCTCCCGCACTCGTGCAGTCGTACCGCAGCTCGGCCGCCCAGGTGTAGGCCGGCGCTGCATCCAAAAGCCACGCCAGCGCCCAGACTAGAGCAAGGAGCTCACTTTCAAGTGGCGTATCAGATGATTCTCCAACATGAAATGGTGTCCCTTCCGGCACTGTCGTGTGGGAACTAGCCCCAACAAAGTAGGGTTGGCCGTCAACAACAGCCCACACCGCAAAAGCCCATGCGGCAGGAGAGATGAGCAAACTGGTGTCATCACAACCTGGATCAGCCGAACCATCAGTGTAAACAAGAAGACATGCCGGTGCACCGAGTTCTGGAGATTGTTGGTGCCAACGTGGCATGGCCTGCAATTGTATTCGGAGAGGGAGCGGGACCGCCGGGTCCGCACAAAGATCCGAAAGATCGCTGTCTAACCAATCATTCTCTTGTGCAAGAACGGCAGTGCGAGGCGGAGGTACAATGCTCCTCAAGGACAAGACTTGCTTTTGAAAGTCGGTGAGAGGCAGAGCTGCATCAAGGGAGACAGAAAAACGGGAGCTGTCAAAGGCGTATGAGAGGTCAACCGCGAAATGCTCGTTGAGAGTCTCAAGCAGGGTGACCGCTAGCCAAAACGGGTGCTCCTCTGCTGTCCGGGCTGCCTCTTCCAGGAGAGTGGGCCCTGTGCACATCCAAATCTCAACAGATCCAGTTGCACTGCCGTTGGCGGTAACCGTAGCCGGCCTGCACGACTGCACCCTACACGGAGTGGGAACAGGCCTGGGCCTTGTGTGTGTGGAATACAGAGGAGGATTTCCAACAGTAGAGGGGAGGTCAGGGGTGGCAAGTGGCGGCCCTGTGGATAGGGCGTCATGTGCACAGCCTACCGGCCACATGTCATCTCGACCCTCTCGGATGCAAAACCTCTCATCTGGTCCCAGAACAGGCTTGACGGAAGCACCTGGCTGAACAAGCGCCAGGCCAACCATACAGGGGATGGCCAGCCGCAGTCGAAGGGACACTGCAGCTGGAGCAGGGAAGCGGCGATCAACTCGAACACAGGGGGCTGCGATCGGGGACTCAACAGCATCGCCCCGAGCTGAGTGGGCCGGACCTGTAGTGGGACCTCCCTGGGCAGAGCCCTCCTGAGCAGCGGGCGCCTCAGTTGGGGCATCTCTGTCTTCAGGTCCATCACCCGTTTGTGCGTCAGACTCAAAATCGGGATCTGAATTGTGGCTAGCATCAGAGCTTGCGTCCCACAGCACCGGACGAGCGACCGCCTCCGTGGAAATCGCTCGGGCCATGAGCAGCTCACCATCAAAGACAGGGACCACTGGCAAGCGTGGGTCTATCCTGACTTCACCCCGATAGAGCACGACAATCCAAGTCGACGAGCACAGTGCACTAAGTCTTCGTAGAAGCGAAGTCTGAGGGAGACGACCGTGGGGAGCCAATTGCCATGACAGACCGCACATCAGGGGGCGCAGGTCAAGAATGCAATGAATGTACTGAGGCCCCTGCGTGCTCGCGGAAGGAAGGCCAATGGCAACTAGGACTGAACTGGTCAACAGTCCACGGTCGGCATGGTCGCATATCGGTGGCTGGACCGCCTTGATGTGAAGCTGGTCCCGTGGCACACTCAAGTGTCTGGCAATGTCGTGGCTGAGAAATGCCTGTCGGCCTGGAAGGACGACGTGACGGTAGGGTTCTGTGTCCGTGAGGACCCATAACGCTCTGCCAGTGGAGCCCGGGATTGCGGGGTTGTGCGGCCAATTGCCTGCAGATAGCAACATGTCTTCCAGACTAGTGAGAATTAGCACTGGGTGTTCGAGCGGTGCGATGGTAATGGTGTCACCATTATAAACATAAATGGGCCTGCCGGAGTCAAGCGGCCAGGGTGAATCTCCTACATACACAGTGACCGCCTGCATGCGTTCCTGTACCTCGGCGGCGGCCAGCAGGGATGCACGCTCCGTGCGGTTGGAGACGGCAAGGCAGAAAACTCTCCCATCCAAAGTGCTACAGTCAACTATCACAAAGACCTGAGAAGTAGACCATATGGGAGAGGCGGCAAAAACCCCTACACCTGAAAAGGTTTGTGGCACTGCTGGCGTCAGCACTGGGAAGTGTTGGCGGACTGTGACTGAGCGCGCCTCCGACACAGCAGCTGAAGCAGCTTCGACTGTAGAGGGTGCGGTAAGTTCGATGCGGACCACCTCTGGACAGAAATCAACAGAAAGCACAAGGAAGGTAGCCTGAAAGGGCTCCGGTCCTATGTCAACGTCAGCACCTTCGGCTGGTCGGTCGACCTCAAATCGTGGAGGAGGAAGGCCAGGACGCTCGGGCACAAAAGGCAGGTGTGTATCTGGCCCTGCTGGACGTCGATCACCTTCCGCAGATGGCCTGTGGTAGTATCGGTGTTCTGGCGCTCGACACCGCCGTGGTTGAGCTGCATCTCTGCATGTTGCGGAGAGTCCAGGGAATGACTCCAGCTCAAATGGTACATGAACTGCAAAAGCAGCGTCTGTGGCAGGGGTCACAAGTTGTTCGCAGGTAAGATCCAAGCAGTGCCCAGCCTGAGTACAGGTGTAGGTGAGACCTGCACCGTGCACGTTCATGTCATGGGCTTGGACAACTGCCTCAACACGGCACGTTGCAGCACATCCTGCGTAGCCGTATCTCCTGGGTGAGCGGCTGCGTGGACGGGCAGCCTGAGCCTGGGTACCTGGGTCGTGTGCAGGGTTCGGACTGCGGGCACCATCGCGCACATCCGGGTCGGGCGAGTCGCCATCCGAGTCAGAATCCTCACCATCATCGTCCGTGCTGCTGTCGGAGGTACTGTCTGCATTTGGCACCGCGGTGCCATCATCTCTTTCAGCAAAAATGACAATGGTTTCCCCTGGGTGGGTCCGTAACCTATCCCCTCTAAGACGACCCCCGACAACCCTGAGCCGGTACTCCTGGGGTACGCGGAGCGGAACCGACGCCAAAATAGCCGCCAGACTCCATGCAGAGTTGTGTTGGAAGAGGTGTCTAGGGCGAATACCTAGGGGCCTGGCATCTATGAACAGAAAGTAGTCTGGCCGCCTATCCCGAGCAGGAGGAACGGGCAAGGGAGGAGGCAGGTCCTCTATGGCTACTAGACCTCTGCACCGCTCCCCATGCTGGCACAGATCAAGAACCTCTGGCACACTGGCAACGCCAAGTGATTTGATCCGGCGTAGTGCGCAGAAACTGTGCAGCAGCCTCAATTGGCGACTGTCCCGGGTGGTAGGATGAAAGAAGTACCGTGACTGTCGATGCAGCAGGCACAGCCCTGCAGAACTATCCGGTCGCGGAATGTTGTCAGGATGAGCCCAGGTCTCCCTGGTGTGGCAGAGATCTGCAAACCGGTGTATGGATCTCGCAGGTGAGCCTGCAATGAGAACGGTAATCTTCATGCCGTGCTCCAAGCAAAGGTCGCTTCGACCATCACAAGGTTCCGTGGCAGCACCTAGGTACACGTCGTACTCATCGTGATCGGCTCTCAGCATGGGCATGACAAAGATCTCCCATTCCTCATAGGGCAAAATTCGTGGTAGAACTGTAGCAAACAGGTTACCACCTGAAGAAGTCAAATCCAACACGACCGCCACGTGGCCAGAAACATGGATGATCTCTGAGTAGGAAATGACAGCAGCTATGCCCGAGTAGGGAAGAGGATCGACCGGAACCTGGAGCGTAAAATACTCACGATGTCGGTCAGTAGGAAGCAGACGCATCCGCGCCATCACTGATGAGACACCCTCCTCGGGACCAACATGTATGGACAGATACTCTGTTTGATAGTGCGGCCAAAACGACATCACGCCTAGCAGATGCTGTGCCTCCTGCTGGGCCTGAGCTTCCTCTGGGGTAGTCGCAGTCAGATAGGAGAATCGGTCAGGTGGAGGTGCGACTGAGGCCCTGGTTCTGCGTGGCTGTCGTGGTGTGGTTGTCGTTTCGGCTGCACCTTCTGCGATCGGGGCAAGAGAGGCTGTTGCATCACCTGGAGACGGTTCTCCGGCGGCTTGAGCTCCAACGGTCCAGGTCGCTGTCAGCAAACATTGCAGTGTCGGGACCTGGATGACTCCCGGAACTGACGGTGTCTGCACAACCCCTTGCAGCATACATAGGAACATGCTAAGCCATCGACAATACACTGACTGACGACGGCGTGTCGGTGGGCAGGAGCTGGAGTCAGGCTTGCTGCGAGAACGGATGTGCCTGTGGTGCAGCCGGGTGTGCGTAAGTCCGGCGAAACCCAAAGCAACCCTTAGGGGCACGGCAGGGAACAGGACTAGTAACCCTTTGCCAAAATTGTCCTGGCAAGCCCAACGGCACGCACCAGCAAATGGAGCAGCAATGTCATCACTGTCAGACCAAAGCCAGTGGTGAGAACATGTGCCGCGGCTCCAAGTTGCTCTGCAGCGTCCCATCGGTCGAGACCTCGTGCACCTTGCACCATACACAGTACCAGAGCTGTTAACCCAATACAGTTAGCACTGTCTCGCGGTGAAAGGAGCGGAGGGGTCGGGAGCCTAGGTCTTGCTATCAAGATCCTGTACCCAAACCGTTGACAGAAGCCTGGAAACACTTCCCACTGGCAGCTCCAAGAAGGGCAGGTGCGCATTCGGTGCACACCCCCTAGCAAAAGACACAAGGTCAGAGCCAAGTTGAGAAATGCCGCATTGGTGGATGGATGCTCATGTGGGGAAGCGGCTTCTGTGACCAGTATTGCAACCTGACAGCATGTGCAGCCTAAAAAAGAGGCGCATTGCATACCGTAAAGGTCGATTCCAGTTGCAAGGCAGTGTGTGACCTTAGCAGTAGTCTGAGGAGCGGCTGTTGGGCCGCAGATCGCGGCAAGGCGAGGGCAAGAACACTGCCAAGACCAAGCAGTGTCCGCCGAGGAAGACGAAGCAGCGACTGCAGTGAAAGAGGGAGGGGAGTCTCTGCCTGCACAGCCTACCAGGTGAAACCTAACTATACCAAAACAGAGCTGCCCCTCATCAAAAGTAAAGAGGTCACTGCCAGCAGGGGTGGTGAACAAACTCTCATCATCTTGCCCGAGGCTGAACTGCAAGGCACATGCAACCTCAAGACATACCCCAGTCTTGGGTCGCATGTGTCCGCGTGGCACCCCCAGACGATCGATTGAGAGCCTCACCACCCGCGCTGGTGGCATCGCAGTCCACTGTACTACTCCATCGTTCGCAAGTCGCCTGCAGCATCGAAGAGGGCTTGCTCGGCAAGGTCGGCATCCTCCTCTGCATCGTCGTCTGAGAGGAAAATCGGCTTTGGGCCCCTCGCAATCGAAGTGGGCGATTCCACCGATCCCTGGCTTTCCGTATGCGTCCCAGCAGCAGCCCGATCCCGGGCTCGTCTCTCCTCGAGGCGGTCCGCAATGGTCCGACTTCCTGTATGATCCGCACTGTTCGGCGACTTCTTGGTGGCTTCCTTGATACCCTTCCTGGCAAACTCCTCCGTCGAAGAAGATCTGCCATGGTGCACCGGCCTTTGGTTGCTTCGCGGAGTAGACGTACTCATCGGAGATCTGGCATCTGTCGGCGGACTGGGAGTCGCAAGGGCTGGCCCTGAGCCCGGCGAGAGGATGTATGGGTCCTTCAGCGCCGGTCCAGGAGTAGAGGGCGAGGGCATCGGCGTCGGTCGGGTAGCTCTTGGGGGGGTCTCCATTGCCCCGAATTGTGGCCGATGTGGGGGCGTGGGTGGCATGCCTGCGTCCCCAGCCCTGTTGGTCTTCTCCTGTGCTTGGAGATCCGCCAGGATGCGCGTGAGATCTTGCGTCAGCGCCCCAGCATCTGACATGTCGGCATCTTCCTCCACATGGGGCTCCCACAGATTGCCAGCTCTGTTCGCTGCCGTCGTGGTAGCCTCGCGGAGCTCCGGAAGGGCAGCCTCCTGCACTTGGCGATGAGCAGCAGCTTGCTGCGCTTGGATGTCTTCGATTTCTTGTGCAATCCGAAGCTTGTCCTGCTGGTGTCGAAGCTGCTCTTGCTTCAGCGTCTGCTGCAGCTCCACCACATAGTTGGCCCAGCACACATCCTTGTGCTTGAGCTCGGCCTGTAGGCGCTGTAACTTGGAATCCAAACGCCGGGCATGATTGAGGGCACTCTGGACTGACTGAACCAGCGAAGGCTTCTGCTCTTTCCGCTCGGTGATCAGTCGACGTTCCTGGATGGGAACCATTCCGTTGGCATCCTTGGGCTTGGCATCGTAGGCGGGGAATCTCCCGGTGTCGTGGACTTTGTCCTTTCCCTTGCCTTGGCCCTTGCCCTGCTTGGGCGACTGCGACGAGCGCCACGAGCCATGCCAATAGTCCCACTTTTTTCCCTCCCCCTCGTCGGCTTTGGCATGCCATGGTCGGGAGGACTTGCCCATCCGTAGCTCGAGTCGATCGATGACTTGCTTCGGAGTCGCGTGGTGCGAAGCAAGAGCCCAGGCCTGCCGCCCAGGAAGTGTGGCACCCTTCTTGAAGAGGTGCCTCGCACGAGCTCTGCGGGCTCGTAATTTCCTGTGCCAAGTCGGAGAGCCGATGGCACGTATGGCTGCGAACGCTATTGCGTCCTGGGGCTCTACAATGTTCTGGCGCTGTTGCCAGCAATTTGGGCCCTTAGGAAGAGTATCGGGAATTATTTGAGCCCCTGTATTATGCTAAACTCTATGACTAAACTAGACCCCTATATTATGTTAAGCTCTATAACTAATACCCTAAAACTAAAACCCTCAACCCTACACCCCTACACCCCAAGTTCTAACCCCGGAACACCTAAACCCCTGTGTAAACCCCTAAACCCGTAAACTTTACTGAACCTGTAGTCGGTTCAGAAATCCTACAGCCGGCACCCCCACACTGCAAACCCTAAGCCCCAAACATCTCAAGCCAATGCCAAAAAGCCAGGCCATAAACGTGCGGCTTAGACTTCAGGCTTCGGTAGTAGTAGTTACTAAACCCTAAACCCCTAAACCATAAACCGCGGTTTAGGGTTTATAGAACGCTAAACCCCTAAACCCTAAACCGTGGCTTACGGTTTATAGAACCCCAAATCTCTAAACCCGCTCCTTTCCGTCTGTGCGTTTTGTACGGCCTGCGCTAGTATATCTTAGAAGGGGCCCCCACCCTGTAATAGTGGTATAATAGGAATATAATAAGGCCCTAATATAATCCTTATAGTCACTATTACAGGGTGGGCACAGCTTCTAAAGTATATCCCACTATAGTAGAAGCCAGAAAGTTAAAACAGAATTATCCTCGTGCCCTTAAGGTAAAGTATAAGGGAATCCCAGCACTAATCCTCCTGAAGCCATGTTCCAACTTTCTGGCTTCTACCATATCCCATTCAACAGTTCAACCAATAAAGTCAACATATCCCACCCAGAATTGTCTCTTTAAACCCGAAGGCCTGAACTCTTTCCTTTGGCTCCGACTTTGCATCCGGGGCGCGGGTCCGACTGTGAACGGCACGGCGGGCAGTCGCGGGCGTTCGACGGCCGTGGCCCGGCCGGTGAATTCCTAGGCTTTGGGGGGTTCGGGTTCAGATCTTGGGGTTCGGGGTTGCAAGGGTTCCTAGAACAAACTTGAATTCCTGTGCTGTTGAGTAACCCACTGGGAAAAAGTAGATGCTTCTTGGCATTTGGGTTAGCTACATATTTTCGTGGGAACCCAGAAACAAAAAAAAGTAACCAGGCACAAAGGAGCACAGACTTTGATTTCATAATGGTTCCTTTAAGGAACAGGTCCCAGAAGAACGCATTCAAGTGTGGTACTCCAGAGCCCAGATTCGGACCCTCGCATGCCAGCCATGGGCCGCGGCTGCAGAAGACCTTTCGGGGCATAAGGTGTTTTGGGGCGAAGAGCTTGGGGTTAAGTAGGGCTTCGACTCTTGGGACATAGGGCTTTGGACTGATTCGAATGGTGGCTAGTGGGTGTTAAGCTCAGGGCCATAAGGAAAAGGCTAAAAGGCTTTGGGATGAATAGTTGAGGATTTAGGGTTTGGGGGGGGGGGCAACCCGCTTAAAAACGTGTGAGCTCTAGATCCGCGAAAAAGAAGAAACCCTAAACCAGGACTCTTCTTCCTGGGAAGTTCTCGATCGGAGGTTCCGGCTTTGCTGCGCAGGGTTTATGCTTCAATGCCTGAGACTACGTTTTAGGGTTTAGGGCTTAGTGAAGAAATTTGCGAGTAGGCGACAGATACACTGCTGTGTTCGAATTATATCTCCAGGTGGTGGAACTTCCAAACTGCTGTTTGTTCTAGATTCGGGAGCTCAGAGAACCCTGATAGACGCCCTCTAGAACCCTTGTAGAATCCTTCTGAAACTCTTCTGACGGAACAGAGCCTAAGGTAGTGAGTTCATGGTGCCTGCCTGGCCAATTGACTGACCACCGCTGCACGCTGCACAGGCAGAGTCGTCCCACTCGACCTCCACCATCACGAACCCGAAACCCTTTACCCTGAACTCTGAACCCTCAACCCTCCACCCACGGTTTAGAGTTTGTTGTTTGGGATGGTCTGGGTTTAAGGATTAACTTCGGGTCGTGAAGCAATGCCTCAGTGAAGGGCACACCGCAGAGCTTAGGAGTTACAGTGGCCATGTTAGATGTACTGGTAGACGTAACCCCACCCCCCCGACTGATACCCCAAACGCTGAAACCCAAAAAATCTGGGAAAGAAAACTTCCAATCTAAAACAAACTGAACCAAGCCTGAACCCGCCAAGGGCCAAAATCCACTGCTCTTTCTCTCCAAGCCACGCGCCAAGATGGTGCTGGCAGCACGTAGCGATCGATCGCGGCCACGCCTGGGTTCTTGTCCACCAGGGACTCAAGGGCACTGTTAGGGTTTTATACGGCTTCGGGTTTGGGATTGGGCAACTGACTTTCAACTGCTGGAATATCAAGAAATCATAATACCTAATATATATATATATATACATACATATGTATATTATATATATATACACTCATAAAATATCCGTGGTATGATAGCTTCCAAGAAGATCGTAACAAGAGCCGCGTCACTGGCCACCGTCGCAACTGCGGAGATGTTGCCGGACTCTCCGTACCTGGGAATCGTACGTGGGCTTTGACTCACGAAGGCTAACCGGTTTTAAGAAGATGTAATATCAAGATTTAACAGGACGGTGTCGCGAATCAGGGTCTGGAGCTTAGGGCCCACTTACAAGATCCAGCGCTGTCAAACCGACCGTAACTCTAGCAACCGTTCACCCCCTTTTGCAGGTAAACCCCTCAAAAACCGTCTACCGAGAGACCCTGCGACGGCCTTGCAAAAGCCGTGGGTTTTGACTTTTCGGGCTTCCAGCTTTAAAGGTATTGAAGGTTTAACGCTTCAGGGCTTTACTTTTTTGGGGGGTTGGGGGGTGTTAGGTGTCGGACCATAGCTCTGGGAGCTTTGGCCATTAGCCCTACCTGTACCGAAAAGACCTACCCGTTTAGGATTCCTCATTATGGTTTCTATATATAGTTCCTTGAAAAGGTAGGTCTTTTCGGCTCCAGGCAATCCATAAACCCTAAACCTCAAACCCTAAAGCTGAAACCCCTTGGGCCTGGAGAAGCAAAACCTGCATCAGAGCCATCAGCGTCCTTGTGCATATCTGGCAATCATATCCCTCGTAGAATGCCTGTAAGACTGTACTATGATATACCTCAGAGCCTTAGTCTTGTTATTGAGTCAAAACAACATCAATAAACAAACACAACAAGCCCTCTGCCAATACCTTAGGGGTGGTGCCCACACACAGGGGTGGGCCTGTGTTGAAGTCGAAAGAACAATCACACCGAAGACTTTGCACATGGTTGGCCGCTTCAAGGGGTGGGAGAGAAAGAAGGATTGCCTTCCACAGACAGGCTTTGACAGCTCATCGCCATAGTACGATGCACTCGACACATCTCCATCGCAAGTTGCATTCGCCTAGGCGCTGTTGCACAGCAAACACTAAACCCTAAACCGCTAAATCCTTTAAACCCTAAATCCCTAAAACCCTAAACCCGTGAATCCTAAACCCTTATGGATCCCTTATAGTAACCCCTACAGACCCCTTCAAAGGGCCCCGAAACCCCACAAAACCCTAAACCCATTTATCCCCTTCAAAAAACACCTCCTGAGGCCCTGGCAACTCCTCCGCTAGGGCACCGCCAAAGACCTCCATCTCCTTCAGCTTTGCAGTTTGTCAAGGCTCCTTTAAGGGATGCCTTTAAGAGATTCCTTTAAGGGATTCCTTTAAAGGTTCCTAAAAAGGAGGTTTCCTGAACGGGCTCCTCTGAGAGATTCATTTACCCCAAACCGTATTGTGATTCCTGAGGCCCCTGTATTATCCTACCGTTATAGTAGCCCTTTTAGTAATCCCTTTAGAGGAACCCTAAACCTTATTTATTCTGATTGTTGAGACCCCTACATAATTTTTAGAACCCCTCTATAGATCCCTTTTTGACCCTTTACAGACCCCCCTTTAAAGAACCCAATTCTAGTTATCCTGATTCTTGAGGCCCCTATACGATACTACGCTTATAGTAGCCCTTATAGTAATCTTTAATGCCCTTGATAAGAGCCCTTTAAAGGAACCCTAAACCTTAGGTATCCTGATTCTTGAAGCCCCTACAATATAGAACCGTACTACAGATCCCTTATAGACCCTTTATAGAGAACCCTAAACCCTAAAACCTAAACCCTAAAAACTAAACCCTAAACCCTAAAACTTAAACCCTAAACCCTAAAGAACCCTATTCTAGTTATTCTGATTCTTGAAGCCCCTATATCATCCTACCCTTGTAGTAGCCCTTGTAGTAATCCCTTTAAAGGAACCCTAAACCTTATTTATTCTGATTGCTGAGGCCCCTACATAATTATAGAACCCTACTATAAATCCCTTTTCAACCTTTACAGAACCCCTTTAAAGAACCCAATTCTAGTTATCCTGATTCTTGAAGCCCCTATACTGTACTACGCTTATAGTAGCCCTTATAGCAATCCCTAAGGCCCTTTATAAGAGCCCTTTAAAGTAACCCTAAACCTTAGGTATCCTGATTCTTGAGGCCACTACAATACAGAACCGTACTACAGATCCCTTATAGACCCTTTATAGAGAACCCTAAACCCTAAAACCCTGAACACTAAAACCTAAACCCTAAACCCTAAAGAACCCTATTCTAGTTATTCTGATTCTTGAGGCCCCTGTGTTATCGTACACTTATAGTAATCCCTTTAAAAGGACTCTAAACCTTATTTATTCTGATTCTTGGGGCCCCGTAGATGTACGTTGCCGTCCTGCGCCCCATCGAGGCTTTGGAGCTTCTGAGCCGCCGACTCCATGTCTAAGGCGCCTTTCTGGGCTTCCGGTACTTACCGTTGGTTAGTAGGGAATGGAAGAATGGTAGTAATAGTAGTTATAATTATACCCCATTCCTCCATTCCCTACTAACCAGCGCTAAGGGTAGGGGATCAGAAAGGCTCCTTTTAAGGGTTTAGGGCATTAGAGTTTAGGGGTTTAGGGTTTAGGGGTTGAGGGGTTTAGGGTTTAGGGGTTTAGGGTGGTAGGGTGGTTTAGGGTTTAGGGGCCTGTGGGGCTTCGGGTGGTCGAAGGGATTCGAAGGGTTCCTTGAAAGGGATCCATGAGGGATTCTGAGGGTTCCTTCGAAGGGGTTCTAAGGGTACCTTTACAAGGATCCATAAGGGTACTCTGAGGGATCTGTAGGAATTAAGTAAGTAAGTAAGTAAGTAGGTAAGTAGGTAAGTAGGTAAATCAGCAGTACGTAAGTAATTAACTAAGCCAGCGCGCAAGCACGTATGTGAGGAAGGGACTTGTGAACTGCCCCACTTGGAGGATCATGGGACTTAGTAAGTAAGATTATAAGTACCTTGTACCTTGATTGGGGTCATAAGTATAGTTACCCTAATTATAACCCTAGTTACTAAGTCCCATGATGTTTTAAGTACTCCCTGAAGCCCTAGGACCCGAAACCACAAAGGTTCAACTTTCAGAAAGAACTCCAACTGATTGAGGATCCAAAAGTCCCCATGCCGCAAACCCTAAACCCTACACCCCTCAACCCCAAAACCCTAAACCCCTCAACCTCAAGCCCCTGAAGCCCTAACCCCTAAACCCCTGTGAACACAAAGCCCTTGTAGCCCTAAACCCTAAACCCCTTTCAACCCAAAGCCCTTGTAGCCCTAAACCCTAAGCCCCCTAAACCCTAAGCCCCTATAAACCCAAAGCCCCTATAGCCCCAAACCCTGAAGCCTAAGCTCCAATACCCTATGGGTAGTTGTCAAAATTAGGGTCCCTTTGTGGGTCCTTAATATAATACGGCACCTGTTATTTAGGGTACCCAAAAAGTGACCCTAATTTTCTCAACCACCGAGATCAACCCTGAACGACTGAGGACTTCGCTGCCCAAAAGCTCGGTGAGGCGGACTGCGAAGGTGAGCGCCTCGGTCGTCAGGTTCGCGGGTCTAGGGCTTCTCTACCTGTAGCCGAAAAGACAAACCTTTTTAGGGTTCCTTATTATGATTTCTTGATATAGCTCCTTAAAAAAGTAAGTCTTTTCCGCTACAGGTAGGATTTAGGGCTTAGGGCTTATGTAGGGTTTAGGGTTTATGTAGGGTTTAGGGTTTAGGGTTTATGTAGGGTTTAGGGTTTAGGGCTTCTCTAGGGTTGTGGGGTTTAGGGCTTCTCTAGGGTTTTAGGGTTTAGGGTTTCTCTAGGGTTTTAGGGTTTAGGGCTCATGTAGGCTTTTAGGGTTTACGGTTTATGTAGGGTTTAGGGTTTAGGGCTTATGTAGGGTTTAGGGTTTATGTAGGGTTTAGGGTTTATGTAGGGTTTAGGGTTTAAGGCTTATGTAGGGTTTAGGGTTTGGGGTTTATGTAGGGTTTTAGGGTTTAGGGCTTCTCTAGGGTTTTAGGGTTTAGGGCTTCTCTAGGGTTGTGAGGTTTAGGGCTTCTCTAGGGTTCAGGACTTATGTAGGGTTTAGGGTTTAGGGCTTATGTAGGGTTTAGGGTTAATGTAGGGTTTAGGGTTTAGGGTTTATGTAGGGTTTAGGGTTTAAGGCTTATGTAGGGTTTAGGGTTTGGGGTTTATGTAGGGTTTTAGGGTTTAGGGATGGCCTAAACCCTATACCCTAACCCCTAAAACCCTACATAAGCCCTAAACCCTAAACCCTGCAGAAGCCCTAAACCCTAAACAACCCTACATACACCCTCAACCCTAAACCCTACATAAGCCCTAAACCCTAAACCCTACATAAGCCCTAAACCCTAAACCCTACATAAGCCGTAAACCTCACAACCCTAGAGAAGCCCTAAACCCTAAAACCCTAGAGAAGCCTTCTGTAAAGGTGCTTAAGGGTCAAATAGGGGCTATGTGGGGGTTGAATATAGGTGAGGCCAGACTAGATAATTTGAGGAGGGTTTAGGAACATATTTTCGAGTAGTTACAAAAAGCGGACTATAAAGGAGTATCTCTGTGTAGCGTTCAAGGCCCTATAATAAAGGCTTTTGGGCTTAGGGTTGGGCCTGAACACATGTACGACTGTAAAGAGAGATGTGCTTAGAAACTATTCCGACCCCATATGAGCCGTCCCCTTCAGTGCGAGTGGATACTTCTCGTGCAGAGACAGTATCACACTCTGTGCAAGATGGGTTTGCGGTTTCGTGGATGTTGGGGCTGAAGATGTCGAGTTTAAGGTTTATAGGGCTTAAGGCTTAGAGTTCAGGATTTGGGGGCCCCCATTCCTTCTTTCTCCATCCCCGCCGTGTCGGGCTGCAAGGCACCCAAACCTGTCCCCGTGTATAGTACTATAACGACCTTATGTGAGGAACCATAAGGTATAATACTGGAAACCAACTACTCAAGCCCACATGTTTAGGGCCGCCCACTACGCCTTGAGTTTGGGTGTATGGCCGCGAACCTGGACTGTTGGGAGTTCCACGCTTAGTGTTGAGGGCTTGCAGAAACCCAAAACCGTAAACTGTCCAAAACGGCTAGAAACCCTGGCAGTACCGTTAAATCTTTAAACGAACAAGGCACCCTTACAAACCCTTACAAACCCCAAAACCCTTACAAACCAAGGAGCCGTGCCGCGCAACCGCCTCGCAGACCCCACCTCCGGAAGTAGCTCCAGGCGCAGCTCACTGGGATGCACCGACAGCGTCCTAAGAGATCTGTGCTTAGGGTTTACTGCTTTAAACCCCATAAAGTTGGAAGCCGGACTAAGGCCAAATAGTGCTGGGATTCCCCACACATTACCCTTAAGGATTGAGGCTATTGGGTTTCCAACTTTTTGGCTTCTACTGTACAGGGTTTGTTATGGAGTTCTATCAGATTTCGAGAGGGATTTCTCCGACAGGATCCTGTCAAACTCCCGACTCGACCCGGGTTCTACAGGCTGTAGGGCTGCCATCCGGAGGTCTCTGTAAGGGTTTTGACAGCATCGTATGGCAACGTTGTCTTCCGGGCTCTAGTTCAGAGTTCGGGGGTTTAGGGTTTCAGTTTTCGGACTACTAGGGTTCCTTTCAGGGTTTCTGAGACAGCGAGCGTTTTTGCTGCTTTGACAGTATAGGGCTTTAGTAACGGTGTCAGAAAGACTTGAGGTTTGGGGAGTCTATGGTTAAGGTTCGAAACTCCCTGGACTACAGGCCGTAAACCTTAAACCTCGAACCCCAAATGCCTGGAGCCCCGCCAACTTGGGAAAAGCCTACTTCCAACTAGAGTGAACCCTACATCCAAACGAGTCCTGGCGAAGGCCCAGTACAGCTCATCCTCGTGCGCTTGCGCCCACAGTAGGCTGCTGCTGTAGTTGTTCGCCTTAGTGTTTTGCTGCAGGGCTATATAAATAAAACTGTTTGCAGTGTTCTGATCGCGTTTGATAGGGTTTTCTAGACCCCAAACCTTTGGGCGCTTGCAGGGGCTCTATCAGGTTCCACGGTGACCATCAAGAGAGCCCCAAGGAGACCACCAGGACACGTCACAGTGCTTGTTCCCAGCAGGGTTTAGGGTTTAGGGCTTAGGGCTCAGGGTTTAGGGGGACTGGCGGCGATTGAGAGATACCTGACCACTGCGGCAGTTGGTGGAAGCTTCACTGAATGCTAGCCGAAGCCACCCACATCAAACCCTCCAAAGCCCTGTAAGAATGCTATTCTTTACCTTACTCACCAAACCCTAAACCCTAAACCCCGAACCCTACACCCAAAGCCCTACTCATACTCAGAACCACTGAAGTTGTATGTTCCTTGAAATAGGCGCCCTCGCGTTCAAGACTAACGCTCTGAGGGACCAGGCTCCAAGAGTCCTTTGGGGCTTAGGGGTTTGGGAATTTAGGGGGTGTAGTGGTTCAGAGGTTTAGGGTTTACGTGTTTCGGGTTTCCTATAAGGGTATTGTTATAAATTATAAATAAGCCTGAATAAATATCTGTACTATTTCATTTTTAAGGCTTCAGGGTTCCTATAAGGGTTCAGGGATATAGGTGTTTAGAGGTTTAGGGTTTCAGGTTCAGCTTTTTGAGTTTAGGGTGGTTTAGGATTTAGGGTTTAGGGTATTTAAGGATTTGGGGGTTTAGGGTTTTGGGTTCGGCGTGGAAATAGGATTTACTTAAAGGATCCTGGGTCTTAGTAACTAGGGTGTTAATTAGGGTAACTATACTTACAACCCCAATTAAGGTACTTATAACCTATAACCTTACTTACTAAGTCCCATGATCCTCCAAGTAGACCCTAAGCACTAAACCCTCTAGATCCCTTTAAGGAACCCTTTAAGGATCCTTTTTAAGGATTCCTAAACCTTACTTACTAAGTCCCATGATCCTCCAAGTAGGGTTAGGGTATCGGGCCGAGCTGCTTCTGGAAGGTCGAGGGCCACCTGCAACCGTAGGCTGTTTAGGGTTTAGGGTTTAGGTTTTCTTGGGCAAAGCCAGGGAGAAGTGTGCAAGCTTTGAGCTTAAGGATAAGTTGCAACATCCGAGGCGTTTGAGAGGTTTCGGCTGGGCGCTCCGATCCGGGATTGCCTGGACAACAAGCTTCGAAGCTCACAACTGCAGGGTTTAGCACTAAGCCCGCCGTGAGGAGCCCTGAACCCTACATAGTAACTGACTGTGCGGCTTGCAACATTTGCGCACGGTTGCTGTGCCTCGAATCCCTGTTCGAATTCTTAGAACGTTCGCAACTTTAATCCTGCGGCCACTGTCTAGAGTTGCTGCCATACTTCTGCACATCGAACCCTAGCGTCGTCTGTTCTTTGGGTCGCTCTTCTCTTAGCAGCTGTCCTGTGGCAAGGTGGCAGGGAATAATTTTGCGACAAATCCATCATCTGCACGCGTGAGGATCCTACTACTTAGGGCTTCGGGGACTATCTTACGGTCCCCTATTTTCAGAATCTGTCATATAAAATATAAGGGCCTTCAGAATACAAACAGCCTATCCGGGATTGTGGGCACACTGCTCGGGTCCTTCGAGGGGCCTGACAGCCGAACCTTTAACCCAAAAAAACTACACTACAATAGCCTGAAGTGTTTGATATAGCAGGTTTTGGTATGATACGGTATGACCTGATATGATATGACAAGATATGAACTGATATGAACTGATATGGTATCATACGATGAGGTATGGTATGGTACGATATGATATGGTATGATATGGTATGACATGATAAGGTCTGATATGATATGACACGACATGGTATGATATGACATGGTATATGATACATGTAAACCCTAATCGGTGCTGTCGATCCCACCTCAAGCACAACCTGCACGGCAGCGCTCTGGACGACCTCTGCATCCTCCTGGAGGCATTCGCCCTGCACGCGCCAGCGGCCGTCCTCGCAGCCCGACGCCACAAGACAATGGGTTTGTCGGCACCACAATGGGAGTTTCCGAAAACAAGGGGTACCTTAACTTGGCGTCCTTACATTCAGGATCCTACTACTTAGGGCTTAGGGTACTACATTGGGGTCCCCTATTTCGGAAACTCTCATATAAGCGCCTTCAGAATACAAAAAGAGCGTGGAGGTATCATCCACTATATCTGTTTGTAATTATAAGGGGACAAAAAAACAGTGTTACGACTGATTTAGGCTTCTGTATTTAACCGTCAACCTACATTCCGAGCCCTAAACCCTGAGCAACCAATCCTCTACTCGGGGCCTTCATCAGGGCATTGAAGTTTCGGGTTTAGGTTCAGGGATTCGACAAATTGACAGGATGCACAGCCACCAGTGTGGTCCATGGTGTCGATTCCGGAGTTCGGGACCCCATTTCGGCATTAACTTTCATGGGCTTCAAGGGTTGCACCTTCGGATTTCCCAACCCAGCCACGTGGAACCATGAATCTTCTCTGAAGACATCTCAACGGCCGCGCACGACCCAGTTAAAGCACGACAAGCCCCTGAATACCTTCAAAGAAGGCAGACACGCCACATGTCCCTCAAGCCCCTAATTCCTGCAAGTACACCATAACTAAACCATACAAACTCAATCCCTAACGCCTCAAAATCAAAAAGCTTTAGATGCCAAAGCTCTTTCAAAACCCTTTCTAATACGCTGAAACTGGTGAAACCCCCACAAACCGATCAAAGCTCCAGAATCCGAATCCGTGGCAGAGCCTGGCAGAACGCAAGATCGGCTCCGTCAGCTCGCGCAAAGCCGTCTGCGCATCGCACGTCGCAGGCTGATCCGTGTGGCAATCCTTGACCTGTCAAATCGTGAAAGGGGGCCGGCTTGGGTTTCAGGGGTTTGAGATGGTTTGAGGGTTCAGGCATTCGGGGCTTAAGTGTTTAGTACTCACGGCTTGAAGTTCGACGTCGGTTGCAGGATGGGTGTGGGGCCTGAGCTAAGGGCTTCGCACCTAACGCAGACGAGGGTATGTACAGTTCGCGATTATCGCCACGACTAGTCGACAAGTTGTTGTTGGTTTGGCTGACATGCACAACCTTGGCAGCAGTGCTAATCTCCAGCGTAAAAATCCGCCAGCATCAGGACCGGAAGTACTGAAAGCAGCAGCAGCAGCAGCAGCAGCAGAAAACGCCTTCAGCAAAAGTAGCAGCAGTCGTGGTCGTCGTCGCCACCGCTGGCATCGTCGTCGTCGTAGTGATAGCAGCAGCAGCAGCAGCCGCAGTGGCAGTGGTAGTGGTAGTGGCAGTCGCGGTGCCGGTGGCAGCGGCAGTGGAAGTGGGAGTGGCCGTGGCCGTGGTAGTGGTAGTGGCAGCAGTAGTAGTAGTAGTAGTAGTAGTAGTAGTAGTAGTAGTAGTAGTAGTAGTAGTAGTAGTCATCGTCGTCGTAGCCGCAGTAGCAGCAGCAGCAGCAGGCAGTCCTAGGAGATTGAAACATGTTTAGTAGAAGTGGGTGGGGTCAGCACCAGCATACTGTCGCTACAAGTATTACCGGTGTCGTGGCTCTATTACTGCTGCGGCTGCTGCTGCTACTGCTACTCCTACTACTACTGCTGCCATTGCTGCTACTACTACTACTACCACCACTACTACTGCTGCTGCTGCTACTACTACTACTACAACTACTACTACTACTACTACTACTACTACTACTACTACTACTACTACTACTACTACTACTACTACTACTACTACTCCGCCTCCTCCTCCTCCTCCTCCTCCTACTACTACTACTACTACTACTACCACTGCTGCTACTACTACTACTACTACTACTACTACTCCTACTGCTACTGCTACTGCTACTGCTACTGCTACTACTACTACTACTACCACTACTACTACCACTACTACTACCACTACTACTCACTACTCCGACTACTACGACGGTAAGGACGACCACCACCACGCACGGCTGCGAAGAACCAGGATCAGGAAACTCCTGGTTAGCAACAAAAAGCTCCACTTTCCTCCCAACAGTGGTGGCTTCCTCGAGTGTGTTTGTGGGAATCCTGAATCGCTGCACGATGCTGGGACATGATTCGAGCAGTACTGGGTCATGACTGTTGCCTCATTCTTGTTCGAATAGTACCAAATGTATCGCGGCAATACGATTGCAATGGTGTGTCGTTTGAACTGATCGGATCGCTTGTGTTGCCCGCAGTTCTTTGCTGGCCTCACAAGTTAGTGAACCCTATCCAAGCCCTGGGCCCTGAATCATAGGGACCTTTAGCGTGGTAGGGGGGGGCGGGGGGTAGGGGACTATCCTTCCTTGAACAAGGCCTTATCAGGTCCTTATTATGGACATTGAAGCCCCTTACCCCCCCTCACCCTACCCCCCTAAGGGTCCCTTTGACCAGACACAGTCGTAGCAGTCTGACCCTTCGTCGCAGGTTTCGTGCCGGCACCACCAGAGCGCTAGCGGGTGACGGAGCATGGATTCTGGGTCTCAATGTTTAGCATGTGGGTTAAGGCTTAGGGTTTAATCAACACTAACGGTTTGCAGATTACGGCTGTGGGCTGTGGTGCTACGAGTAACTTGCTCAGCAGCCCAGCGGCAGTAGGTCAAGTCTGCACTGTTGGGAACCATCGGCACCTGGAACTTTTCGACTGAATGGGGTTGAGAATGGCATCTGTCCCGAAGCTACTGTCAAATGATCCCTGCGGTTAGGGTTTAGGGTTTAGGGTTTAGGGTGTAACAGGTGTAACCTTACGAACCCGCCTCTGAGCAAGGTGGCCCAGTTAGGTTGTCATCACTGCCAGTGGCGGTCATTGTGCTGGAGGATTGCGCAGAGCTAGTAGATGACACCGACAGCTCGGCGCTGCTTAAGGTGCTAGTGAGCGTGGCCGTACGGATCGTGCTTGTCATCGTTGCTGATGCGGATGCTCCCAGACTAGTAACTGATGTCGTCGTGGAGGTGCTGGTGCTTTGCGACGCAGTCATGCTTGTGGTGGTGGACGTCGCGGTCATGCTCGCTGTTTCTGTAGCAGTCGTGCCAGTGACTGTAATGGCAACTGTAGAACTGCCGGTGAGCGTGACCGTGGAGGAAGGGGTCGGTGTGGTAGTCAGCAGGACGGGAACACCGTCTGTGAGTGTGACCGTAGAGGAAGGGCTCGACGTGGTAGTCAGCATGATGGGAATGGCCGTGGTGGAAAATGCAGAAGAAGACGTCGTCGAAGTTGATCGTGTCGATATCATTGTGCTGCTTGGTGGTGTTGTTGATGTTGAGATGGACGTTGTTCTGGTAGTTGGAGTTGTTGTCGAAGTGCTCGTCAAGGAGAGAGTGCTAGTTGATGTGCTCGTTATCGCGAAACCTGTGGCAGTAGTTGTAGTCGTAGTCCCGAGCTCACAGGCCATGTCGAACATGCAGACTAGGGATGTTAACCTAGGTTCTTGTTAAGGGATGTAATTACAGTTATCGCAATACGGAAACCTTATTATATTTACTATAGATCCCTATTATGGTAACTTAAACTAAACTCCTTAACAAGAGCCCAGTAGCCCCACATCTAAGTCCACGTCCCCGATACAGGTGTTCCCTGTGGGAAAGGTCCAGTCGATGCTCTCTCCCTCCTCGAAAGCTCTGGAGCGTTTTTTAGAAATAGCGTTTCCCCTAAACCCTAAAGCCCTAAACAATAAACCCTAAACCCTGAAGCCCCAAAGCCCTAAAGACGAAAGCCCTGAACCCTAAACCCTAACTATACTGAACTTAGAACCCCAGCAACAATTATAATTCTAGCTGTTTCTTAGGGATTATCATAACCAAAAATTACAAAGTACTTCTAAACCCTAAACCCTAAACCCTAAACCCTAAGTACCCCTAAGTAGAGCAGGTTTTGCAAAAACTCTCCCGCCTCGAGGGCTCTAAAGTTGAAGCCGCAAGGGAAGCCAAGCCTGGGCTCTTCTTAGGGTTTAGGGTTTTTTTTTGAGGGTTTAGGGTTTAGGGTTTAGGGTTTAGGGTACGGAACTTAGCGATAAGTTACCATAATCTAGGGTTCCTTGAAGGGTTTAGGGGTTAAGGCACTGAAGTTAAGTCACCATAGCAAAAATGTTCCAAAAAGGGTTCCTTTGAGGGTTTAAGGCTAAAGGAATTTAAGTTGCGTTATCATAATTAAGGGTTCTAAAAGGATGTAGGGGTGAAGGAATTTAGTTTAAGTTACCATAAGAGGGATCTATAGGTGATTAATTAATGAGGCTTCCTTATTATGGTAACTTTAATTGAAATCCCTTAACAAGAACCCAGAAGCATGCCGAAGTAGTGTAACCCCGGTCGTCCGTTCCACTCGGCGGCTTCTGTTCCCGAAGTAGGAACGCAGGCTTCTGGCACAACCCCACCGTTGCCAAAGGCTGCCAGCATGCAGACATTCATGGCTCCAGGCGTGGCTCCCCCTGCAATGTTGTCATCAAAGCCCAGGTCAGCATAGCGCAAAGGATTTTCGACAGTCCCGCTCAAGCGGAAACCTTTAAAACCAGACTGAAGAGTATCGACACACGTCTCAGCACCCAATCTGTTCTTGATGTGGGTGCATACGTCAATATCTTCCTGCGCCAGGGACATGCCGGTAAGCAGCCAAACCAGCTGAAATAGCACGGGTGGCATCTTCGAAGCCATGCAATGGAACTGTTGGTGTCAAAGGCTAAGCGACCTTGTCACGAGAGTGATTTTAGACTCCGACAGAACATGTTCTTCCTAGCTACAGCATGTTCCTACTAATTAATTAGACCCCATGCAAAAGCCATGAAACTTAAGATGCACGTTTCGATCCCAAAAACATCTAGGCCTGACTTGAACACTGAATATAATAGTCTGAAAAAATTCCTGGTGCGACGAATAATGACAATATCCGCATGTGCGACAACACTACTAGCAGCACTCTCAATGAACGTAGCAAGCTCAGAATCATGACGGAGCGAACGATGCTGATGTGCTTGCCTCTACTCTCGGGCTCGCTGCCCCTCCATGTGTTCTTTCCTTTGGACCAAAGCCGCTGCAGGGAGGATCGGGTGTTGCGTCTGGGCTTCCATGACCCGGCGTTGCAAGGTTTGGGGTTTAGGGTTTTAGGGTTTAGGGTTTACGGGTTTACGGGTTTAGGGTGCTGGTGAGGGCTTGCCAAAGCATGACATACAGAAGTGTTGCAGGGCTGTTTGGGGTTTCAGGGGCTGAGCTTTAGGGAGTAGGGCTGCGCGGTTTCGGATAAATGCCTTCTGTGTTGTCGGTTTCATTGCAAGATGCGGTTTTGCAGCCTAAGCTCTGTACCCTAAACCCTAAACCCCTAAACTCCATACTATAATTACCCTAAACCCTAAACCCCTATGTAAACTCTATACCCTGAACCCTAAAGTGATCTCCTTATGGAAGCTTACGGGCTTCGGGGCAGGGAAGCTCCGGGATTCGTATCCAGAAAACCTCTAACTCCACTTGGAGGGGCAGGGGACTTAGTAAATAGGTTATAAGTAGTATAAGTACCCAAAATGGAGTTGCCCCAGCTATAACCCTACTTATAACCTACTTACTAAGTCCCCTGCCCCTCCAAGCAGGCGCTTACCCGCAAAACCCGACACCCCGAAGCCTCAACCACTGGAGAGCTTTAGGGTTTAGGGCCTATAGGGTTTGGGGCTTTAGGGTTTAGGGTTTAGGGCTTTAGGGTTTCCCAATCCCATGAAGCCGTCAAATCCCTGGGACACCTAAAGGAAATACACCAAAGGCTGCATGAACAACCTTAGGAAAGCCCTGGAAGCTAAACCCAAACTCTGGGATAGCTCTTTAAGTATTAGGGTCCAGCTTTAGGTCCCCAGAAAAGTACGCACCCTGATCAAAAGGACCCTAAAAGGGGCCCTGATTCAGAGAACTACCACTGAACCCGAACTCCCTTTTCTGCTCATTACCCTAAGGCCCCAAAATAGTTCCTTTTTGGGGTTCGTGTATAGAAAGAATCCTTAAGGTAGCCCAGGCTGGCTAAACCCTAAACCCTAAACCCTAAACCCCTAAAACCCTAAACCCTAAAAACTCGCCCAGGCTGGCTCATTTTTTAACAGATCTGCTGGCCCACGATGCGCCCCCAGAGGCCCAAATCCGAAGGCCCAGCCAGCTCTCGAACTCGCGGCGCTGTAATCAAAGGGGAAAAGGAGGGGCCCTTAATTCAGGGTTTAGGGTTGATTCAAAGGGGAAAAGGAGGGACCCTTAATGGGGACCCGTCCCTATAATGGGCTATATAATGGTTATATAATAGCTTTTTCAATGGTATATACCTAGGGCCCTAAACCCTAAACCCTAAACCCTAAACCACCTAGGGGTCCTTATTAAGGGTCCCTCCTTCTACCCTTGGATAAGGTCGACTAGGGGGCTCCAAGTGGTTCGTTCTTTTCGGGCGCTGTGAGTTTTCTATGAAGGTTCTATGAGGGTTCTATGAGGTATAAGGGTTCTATAAGGGTTCTATAAGGATTCTATAAGGATTCTATAAGGGTGCCATAAGGGTTCTATAAGGGTTCGATAGGTTTACCAATACTCCAAGGGCTACTGTCTGGTTCCTGTCTGCTTCATCGGGAACAACCGCTGTAAAGGCAACTTTAGCTAGCTTCTCCTTCGGCACTGTTTTCAATTTTCCTGTCATATAAACCCAAGTGGCCTATAAATATGTACTTCCAATTATGGGTCGAAGGGCCTTATATATGGGTAGTTGTCAAAATTAGGTCTCTTTTTGGGTTCCCCTATTATAATAGGGACCCAAAAAGGGACCCTAATTTTGACAACCACCCATAAGGGCTCCCTTCTTAGAGCTTCTTCAACCGCCACTCTTCCAGGGCTCCTGTACTCTTGAAAAGCTCCTTTGAAGCAGAAGGTTGAGGGTTTAGGGGATTAGGGTCTAGGGTTTAGGGTTTAGGGTTGTGGGTTGAGGGGATTAGAGTTTAGGGTTTAGGGCTGAGGGTTGTGGGTTGAGGGTATAGAGGGTGAATCAAAGAGTTGTTTGGCGGGCATGGAGGGCCTGGATGAAGGGTGACTTTAAGGGTTCGGGGCTTAGGGTTCACCTTAGAACCCTGAAGGCCACTTTTAGGGGCTGCGTAAGGGGCTGTAAAGGTTCGATAAGGAAAGCCAGATCCGGCTCGAACCCTGCAACCGGCAACGAGGAAGTCACAACAAAGGTCCGCGGAAACAGCGGAAACATGAACTCAAGCAAAAGCCCTGCTGGCCATGGCAGAACTACAGCTCGGAAAGATCGTCGTGCTGGCAAAACCCCTTTACCCTAAATCCTAACTATTAGACCGTAAACCGTACCCGAAAGCCTACTATAGGGGCCTTCATCATTATCTATACTGTTTTGGGGGTTCCTTACTATAAGTATAGTACGATATACCCCAAATCCCTATTCGAACGATTAAGGCCACCGTAGTAAACCCCAAAACCCAACCGTGGCTCTCCGTACACCCCAAACGGTTTAGGGTTTAGGGGTTTAGGGGCTTTAGGGGTTTAGCTGTTTTTTGAGGGGTTTAAGGGTTTAGGGGTTAGGGTTTAGGTTTAGGGTTTAGGGCGGTTCGAGGCTGGATTGGGCACAAGACTTGGGCCAATGTGGAGTCTGGCTCGGAGTGTGAGCAAAAGCCTTGTCCCAGATCACCCTGTTTCGGGTGTGGTTCTTTTGGAGACCTCAAAAGGTGGAATGAAGGTAGGTAGGATGAGGGATCCTTGAAATCAGGACCCTAGTTTGGGATTACCCCACCTACCTTCATCCTACCTTTTGAGGCCCCTGATCCTTGAAATGAAGAATCAAGCCGTCGTCGAAGCCATAGGCCTAGATCAGGTCAAAAGATCCGGCTTGGGGCGAAATCCCGTACACCCAAAAATCCCAAACTCCTAACCCTAGGCCCGAACCTCAAACAACACAGGCCAAACTCTACCAGTACAGTGTGGGGGTGCTCAAGCCTACAGCAATCACTACATCGATTCCAACAATTGCCATGATTGGGTTTTTCTTATTCTTACCATTCTGATTATCATAAATGAATGCCATTGGTATTCTGATAAGCAGTATTATTGGTACTATTTTCGCATGCAGCGCCAAACCGAGACCTGACGGAGGGATGCTCTACTGAAGACTCACAGTGTAAAGTGATCGACCCACTGACGGTAGAAGTTAGTGTTGAGGGCAATATCCGGGTAAGTGTCTAGAACCGAAAGCACCTGCTGCTCAACACGATTGATGGTCTGAGGTGCTGAAACCCTCTTGGCCCAACCTTGCTGTCAGTGCTTCGGGCGTTTTTGCCTGCTCGTACGGAAGGAGTTCAATTCTATGCGTTCCTTCGACGACCCTGTAGTGTAATGTGCAAGGTTTGGGGGGGTCTAATATCAATGGCTCCTGGCACTGCGGCTTGCACTGTGAAACCGATCTGTAGCGCTGATATCCCTACGTCATCAGCTCCCCAACGAATTCCGCCCGGCGCATCTGCGGAGTATTTGCGAATAGGGTACCCATGCCTATACATATGTATGTATATATATATATACACATATATATATATATATATACATATATTCATCTCTCTCTCTCTCTCTCTCTCTCTCTCTCTCTTTTATCTATTCATTTATTTATCCATATACCTATGTGTATATATATATATACAGCACAGCAACACAACTGCGAAGCCTGAACTCCAAATCCGAACCCCAAAACCTTGCATGCTCGACCTTGAACCGGAAGAGCTTTAGAGATTAGGGTTTCGGGGTGTAGGGGTTTAGGGCTTGAGGGGTTTCGGGGTGTAGGGGTTTAGGGTTGAGGGGTTTCGGGGTGTAGGGGTTTAGGGCTTAAGGTTTTAGGATTCGGGCTGTGCTTTCGACTGATGTTGGGGCCGGAATACTTGAAAGATGGTCTCACTCTAGGAACATGACGACTTGAGGCTTCTATGTAAGCCTGTGTCAAGGCATCGGTAATGCCCAAGAGGGCTTGGGATGCTTTCGTCTCTGACATTCAGTGCTTTGGGATTAGGGTTCAGGTGTTTGGGTTCGGACTTAAATTTCTTGAGTTTGGTATTTCTCGCTGGAAGCTTAGGTGGCTTATGGTTTAGGGTAAAAACATTTGGAGCAGGCTCGGCTGGTTGACCAGGCTCGGCTCGTCCTTTTCATGCACATAGACACTAACTATAGAGAGGTCCGGGGAAGAGGGTGTCGCATACAGATGCGCGGGCGATGCAGAGTGCGCATGCCGTCCGAATCTGCATAGATTTCGAACTCTAAATTTGTTCAAGCCTACACCCGACAGAGTGCTAAACCAAGTACACCCTATGCCCTATGCCCTGAACTCCAATTCTAACCCAACTCAAGACGCTGAACATTAAGCCTAGCCCTTGACACCCGAAGGCGGCTCAAATTTACACGATTTTATGATGCTTTTGCGGTGTTAATAAAGGTGCTATGTGGTTTTTCGAAGTTTACAAGAACCTCCACACGTCTTTACTTTGTGTCTCTCCTTTTCCTACTAATGGTGGGCACAACAGGAAGCACAACCATAGGCACAAGCGCCAAAGGCCTTTCTGACCTTACCATAGAATCATATTGGCTTAAACCCCAAAACGACACCCTACAGCCTAAAACTCGAAATCCATGATCTTGAGGCCTGAATATCAGCCCTTGTGCACCAAACCCTGCACTCTCTGCCCTGACCCTGGACCCCGAAACACTTCAACTGTAAAACTGCCGCGCTGCCTCCGCTGGTCCATTGTTTTGCTCATGCATCGACGAGATGCTCAGCGCTTCGGCTTTCCTAGTCTCCTAGTTAAACGTGTGGGCGGCCACGAACAGAGCCAGGCTGAAGCAGGACGTTAGTGGAAATCTGGTGCTATTATCACACGGCCCACATGGCATGCTAGCTGGTCGGCTCTGCCAGGCTCACAAGCCCTACCTACTGGCCAGCTTGCATTCCAACTGCACGGTGTCGTGTATCTTAATTTTAGGGTCCAGTTTCCGAGGGCTTAGGGGAGCAGTGCGGGATCAAACATGTAGCTATCATATAGCTGCTCGTTTTAGCACCTACCGACACGCACCATGCAGGCACTAAGAAATGCAAGTTTTACGGCACTCCAAAATCTGGGCCATCGACAGCCGACTATCGACTAGATGCTGGCCATCCAATCGAAAACACATTTCGGCACGGCAATGCCGCCTCTCTCACAAGCCTTCTTGTACCTCGGTCGGATGGGGATTCTCGACCTTCAGACTTCAGACTTGAGGGTTGACATGGGACGACTTGCCCCCGAATACCTGAACATCTGATCATCAATAATAATATCACCAAGTGACTCACGGCATGTCGAGGCCTTTTCGCGAGCGGATTTGCTTTGCATCTTGTGCAAGATGATGTTGATCCCGTGCACGGTCGAGCCTGGGCTGTTGTCTGCGACATCCGGACAAGGCTAGGGTCAGTCCATCGGTTATTCGGTGCCTATTAAGTCTAGACCTTGACCTGTGACTGCACCCTTTGTTTCTCCTAGCCTCCTGAACGACCCCAAAACCCAAATCAAGTACCCGAGAGCCTCAACCCAGTGTGGTTTTGTGTAATTAGCGAATAAAACAACCCAGGATATCAAGTAAGGATCCAGGATACAGTAGATCCGAATAGTCGTCGACATCGTCTCGTACTTTTTCAAGATCTTCATGTGGGCTCCGTTCACGATCCCGCCAGGAGGGCTCTGCCACTTCTTGCAAGCATCGGTGAGCCCCTTGACGGCTGCATACAGGTCGTCATTCCACATGCTCACCGTCCCATGCGTTTTGCGGTTGAACAAGTTCGCCTTGATCCATGCCACATCGCGCGTGTCCGGCTCAATCTTCTTCACATAATCTTTCGGAATCGCTTGGACTGCCTCCGTAAAGTTGACCTCCATGAGATCAAGCGTCTCGAACAAAGCACCCATCATGGTTCCCGTGAACCAGGCGATCGCCTGATCTTTCACAGCCTTGGGCACAAGCTCATTCGGCCAGGCTGCCTGCAAGCTACTCACAGCTGTGTCCGCATCTTTGATGAGTCGGTTCAGTCCCTCGGACTGAGCAGATGCGGTGGCATAATCCGGATGCAGATTGGAGCTTGCCTTACGCTGCATGAAAACACAACAGCACCGCAAAACCTCACTTTGCAAGAACTGCCCCTGCATCTCGGGCAGCTCGTTCTCCTTTGCAAGAACCTTGGCCAATGGCTTCATGGATTGCCACATGCCGCCCGCGTTGGCCGCAGTACTGGAAAGATCTGCCCATCCGGCCTCGGTGGGAAGGAGAGAATTCGAAACGGCATCTCGGTAAGCTGCCTGATTCTGCACGAAGGTTTTGCCCAGCTTTGACTTCAGGAGATCCCAAAGCTTTGGAAAAGCCACTTCCTTCAACTCGCGGATCACTGAAAAGAAATGCGAAGCATTCTGCAAGCCTGCTTGAACCACCTTGGCCAGCAAATCCTGGTCCGCAGTCTGAGCTGCGTGACAGAAATTTGCCACGCAAGTGCACATGTCCGGCCTTGAGAGCCTGTCTGCTTTCTCACCACTGGAGAAATCCTGCAACCACGTGCGGACATCCTTACATGCGTCATTCTGGCCATCCTGGCCAGCTCCCGCTGCGGAACGTGCAGATTCTGCCACGACTTCGAAAAAAGTCTCCATCAATTTGGCCTGGGCTTATCAAAACCCGACAGATCGAATCGCAACAGAGCTAAGCATGCTGTGGTATTCACTCTCACAACTGCAAACAGGCCTAACCACAATGCGCACCTTGTTGGACTCTCAGACTCTGGCAAGCGAACAAAGATGAAGAATCCGTTGGCCGCTGCTCTTAGCACCGTCAGAGAGATTCAGCTTGCACTGGTCAATGACGCCAAGCAAGTCGCCCAAGGCCGGGGAATAGAGCACGAAGTCGGCCACCTGCTTGTGCGTGGTCTTGCTGAAGCACCAAATTTCGGGCTGGAGGACCAACGCCGCGTTCTCAATCCTGAAGTCGGCGGAGGATGCTTTCGGTGGGTTGGCAGCTTGAGTGGTTTAGCTTCAGGGTGTCGCATTATGGGATTTTACGGATTCAAAAGTTTCAAGCTTCCAAGCTCTAAGTTTTTGGGGATGTCGACTTACCGTGACTTACATTTTTGGTACTAGACTAGACTATACTAGACTATGCTACTATAGACTGCGGCTTCAGGTTGGAGGCGTAAGGTCTAAGGGCCCGTGATATTGATGTTGTTCTGCCTAGCCGAGCCGGAAGAACCTAACTGGACCTCGAGCCTGTATCCACACCGCACCACCCCACCCCACACCAGAACAGACCAAGTGTATCCTGCAGCCGGCATTTTAGACTGATTCTAAAACAAAACAGGTAAACACGTAATGTTAAATCCAAGCTTCATCTGGCTCACAGGGTTCTCGAGGAACGACAGCACATTCTTGAAACAGGCGTTCTGCAAGGTTTCCAAGAACTCGTTCAATCGTGTCACAGCCTTGATCTTTGCAGAGTCGTCGGTGCTGCCTGCTTTCAAGGCAGCACCAAGCTTTTTGCACAAACCCTGCAATGTCTCGATCTTGGCGGGAACCGTGTTCTCTTCCTCCTCCTGTCCTTGCACGTATGCGGCCCATACATCCATCTGCCCCTTGAAGGATTCCTCTGTTTCCACAAGGCTGAGCAAGGCATCCTTGGCTGCCCGCATGTCCTGATTTAAGGCTTCGGCGTGCTCCTGGAGGACCTTCCCCGCTGCGCTCGCGTTGAACACCCTGTACACCTCAGCAGTCGGATCGTTGAGCAATGCCTGGAGCACGTTCTCCAGGGTGTCTTCGCCAGCCATGGGAACGCCGGAGCAAATTGCCACGACTCGCTGGCACCTGTCCTTCAAGTCTTGGATCTTCTCATTCTCGTTGTCATCCAGCGTGGAGATGACCATTGTCAAGGCATTCGACAGCTGGTCCTTGAGCTCATCCACGCTGGGGCCGCTGCCATCCACCGGAAGCCTGTCTGGGTCAAACCGATCCAGGATGCTCGCAATGATCTTCTCCATGACCTTCAAGATGAACTTGGCCCGGTCGGCTCGGGCACGATCTTGGTTGTCGTCACGGAAGACGGACTCCATCAAGGGGTCCGTGCTTTGCAGCGCAATCGCCTCCCAGCTGGAGTCCTCAATGTGCTTGGCCATGCATGCATCCAGGAACGCGAGCTGGACGGACTTGGGAAAGCAAGTCAAAGCCTCAGGCACGGGACCCAAGCAAATACATACATACATACATACATACATACATACATACATACATACATACATACATACATACATATATATATATATACATACCGAGTACGGAATATCGGAATATCGGAATACCGTCGGAATAATGTTTACCCCACGCTTCTGCTCCGGCATGCAAAAGGACCGGCAATGGGACTAGAGTATACCGTATACCGTATACTGTATATACTGGTTGTAACTGACTAGACTATACCATACGGACTCCACCTACATCGACTATGCTGACCACCACCAAAGACCAATAAAAACAAACAATGACGTCCGCTCCCGGACAAATGTAGCTTGCGCACAACTGACACTGATTCACGATGGCTCTGGGATTTGGCTGTAGGCCTTAGGTTTTTTTTGGTTGGCACTGCGTTTATAAGGTTCAGGATTTAAGGGCAAGGGCATGGGCATGGGTTTTGCGGTTTATAGCACTCAGTGGCCCTGGGGACGTCGTCGGCCACCTTCTGCATGCATGGTCTCCAAAAACTCCTTGCCGTGCTTTTTTGCAGCTGCCGCCCCGCCGCTGAAGGACTTTGCGACCTTCACAGCTTGCCGGATGGCCTCAATGTCCGAAACCATCTTCTTCAGGGGCTCCTTGATCTCGAACCAGTGGTTGTCTGCACAATCTCGCAATTTGCGCTGGACGGATCTGTCAACTTTGCCCAGTTCGTTGCCGAAAGTCTTGCCGTCGAACATTGCGGCCAATGACTTGAGCAAAGTATCGAAGTCGTCTTGAGCTTTCTTGAGCTCGTCGGCTGCAATCTCTTCCTGGGTTCGCTTCTTGGCTCGTGACTTCGCCTTTGCAGCAGCCTCTTTCTGCAAAGCCTTGCTGCTGGGGGCTGAGAGGCCCAGCTCCAGGGCTTCGTTGGCTGTATCCAAAGCTGCAACTTGCAGGGGGTCTGCTGCAGAAGATGCCTTACCGGGATCCTGCTCGGACACTTGCACCCGAGGCGGGGCTTCCTTCGCAAGGTCGTCCAAGGGCATCTTGGCGATGTCGAAATTCCGCAACACCAACCCACTGCGTGAATCGAACTTTGCATTGTGCTGGTCAGGACTGATCCTGAGCAGCACTGCGCTTCAGGTTGAAGGCTTAGGTTCAAGCTTAGGCTTGGGGCTTTAGGGAGTTTGTGGACTCCCGCAAATCTAAACTCAGGAATTGGGGCCGAGAACATGAGGAGGATTCCAGGAGGATTATGAAACAAGGGGACGGCGATGGTTAAGTTCAATTGCCTGTTGACAGGCGAGGTACTTGACCACCCCCGAATCGAGAACTCGTCGAAGAAACACACGATGCTTCTCCTCCACATTGAGCTTGAAGATGTCTTTGGGGCCGCTCCATACCTTGGGTTTCAAAGGTTACACGCACTCAGTTATTCAGACTCACACCCTTAGAGGAAATCAACTGACGCCTGAATGTCAGATCAGATACTTTGAACATCATGGCCTTCTGTCCGCCAGGCAGAGTCACCTCTTCGGCTTTGAGATTGTCGTCCTTTTCCGGGTCACGCTTTTGGTGCTCCCGCATGTAGGAGTCGCGGGTGTACACCATACATTCTCCAACCGGCTGCAAGGATGTGATCACCTCTCGGTCCTGGACCACTTGCCTCGGTGTGCCACAGATCGAGACGGCTCTAATGCTACACCGGTACAGTACACATTACAATGCACACACACACACACACACACACCGACATGACATGACAACATACCTGCGTACCAGGTACACTACAGGATCCCCTGTGAAGCCTTCGGGCAAGATCACCCGGCCACTGATCAACAGCTCAACCAGCCGGTTCCTGGCATCGAAGAACTTCTTCTTGGCGTCAGGGTTGTGAGCCAAGAAGTCCAAGAGTTCCTTGACTTCACATGCACAAAACCAAGGCTGCTGACGTTTGAACAAAATATACACGCACACTCAGACAGACATACTGCCTGTGTTGACTCTGCTATAAAACGACACGACAAAGGCTGCTACACACGTCATCACATAATTCATTATGTCATTCACTGCATACACTGCTCTACTTCTGTAGAGCGGCAGTCCACACTTGCTCCCCAAAAAGTAGTACATGTACCAGATGGCAGTACAGGTCTCTCGTGGGCTTTGGAAAGCACACGACCTTTTTGGGGTTCACAGGATCCGTCTGGTTCGACCTCATCGCACACATAGCGCAAACATCGATGCTCTCCCTGGAGGCGCCATCCTGCTCTTCCATGAAATCGTCCTGTAAGAATTCACTGATGTCATCCATATCCATCATGGAGACCATGCTCTGCGAACCCCTTGCAAGAAGACCGCTGCTCATGCCTCAGGCTCAATCGTGTTCACGCATTGTCTATGTTCACCGGCAACACAAATCACAGAATTGCACAGCACCACCGTGAAGCCGAGAAACTGCCTGGAGAGAACACAGATTGCCGGCCGATCACAGCCAGAACGGCCAAAATGGCCAGAAAAGTCAAGCTGCTTCTGGGGCCCAAAGACAACACACACGACACGTGCACGTTCACGTGCACACACAACGGACTGGCAAGCCACCTGTGAACTCTCATGCCTCATGACTCTTGCTGCTGTTGCAACTCTGCCACGATGAAGGGACTCATGATTTTGGGCGTTGGCAGAACTCGACACATCACATATCACTGCTGAGCTCTCGTGACTCAACTGCAAACCGGGCCCTGCAAGCCCAGAAGCATGCAGGTCTGCAACCAAGTGCATCCAAGCGCCGTGGCGATGCCTACACCCTCCGAAACGAAAAGTCGAGTCTTGAAGTTGCAGCCAGAAATACAGCTTTGGCAGACTCTGGCACCAGCTCAAACCCAGCAGCGGTCTGTGCAGCTTGGCTACGAGCGCAGTACAACAGCACCACAACTACATCAATAACATAGTCGATAGTCTGTCTATTTTAGAAGCTGCCCCCACCCTGTAATAGTGACCATAAGGATTATATTGTATAGGATTATATGAGGGCCCTATTCTACTCCTATTATACCACTATTACAGGGTCGGGGCAGCTTCTAATGTCTGTCTATCCCTATAGAGTATGTAGTATAGTCTGTCGTCTACCGACTCATAATCGATAATTTAATGAAAATCTTGCTGCCTTCCGCTGTCGGCAGGAGCACGTGTGTGACACTGTGTGTGCACAAGTTGTTGCAACTACATTTGCCTTAGCATACTGGAATAGGGCCTTCTGAATGATGAAATACAGCTAATACAGCCACACATTCATACAGTCATTCATACATACATACATGCAGTTACACACATACAGTATACATACATACATACATACATACATACCTACAAGCAGTCACACAAAGTCCTGCAGCCATGCAGCCACGCATGCATTCTTTTTTGGGGAGCAAGTGTGGACCGCTGCTTTACAGAAGTGCACGATACACTTCTGTAAACCTGCGGTCCACGCTCCACACTACCCCCCCAAAAAAGAAGCACCATCAGCAGCATCATCGGCGGTCCCCGCCGGCACGTTGTTGGCATCGCCACAGAAGAAGTCAAAGTTTCATTCCTCAGCTTTGGCAAGCTCAAGTGATGCGTGTGAGAAATGCAGCGACTAGACTGTTCCCAGGATTCGTAAGCAATTTCTTCGGAATTCGTCGACAATCTCGTCCGGCCTCGACTTCCGTAGCAGTGCTGAGTGCTTAGCAGTGGTAAATTCTCCCAACAACGCAGCCATGCAGCAAGATCATCCTCACCAGGGAGGGTGACTTGCATAGCCTCTGGCAGGAGGACGAGCCTTGTACCGGCAGCTTCAAAGGCATTAGATTGCCGTAATGAACGTAATTCCCAGCGGGATGTTGCGCAGTAGGCCACAGCCAAGGAGCTGCCAGACCACAGACCAGCACGCTGTGGCTCAAGTAGTTGGCTGAATAAATCAAAATCTACCCTAGTCTATCTTAGAAGCTGCCCCCACCCTGTAATAGTGACTATAAGGATTATATTAATAGTATATTAGGGCCCTATTATATTCCTATTATACCACTATTACAGGGTGGGGGCCTACCCTCCGGCGTAGCTTCCTGTTTAAGGCGCACAGCAATCTTGGGGTTTTTGGTGCGCGGGTGGATTTTTGAGCACATGCATAAGAATTGTTTTCGCAGCATTTTGGGGGGTCATCGAGGTTCTAGGGAGACATCCTGGGTGGTCAAATGTAGTTTAGCGGCTGCACTACTTTTGACAGTCCTCGCATACCACAGGCGAGGTGCCTTCTAAAGTCTATCCCATCCTGACAGTCGCTTGCCTGCCAAGGTATGGATCCAACTGTGCACTTTGAGCACTGCAACATGACGACAGCATGATGATGCAACTGCGATGCAACACAGCCGAGACATATGCTGCTCCGCAATAATTTCTCTCACCCGTCTGGAAAAAACACGCAAGCGCTCGCATATCTCGCTTTGTTTGTGTGCAACAGATCCACTGCTCCAGCCTGTATCAAAACACAGGACGTGCCGAACTGCTGAATTGACGAATTGCCGCATTGCAGCTAAATTGCCACCCTAGCGATGGCGATGGTCCTCCGTATTTCAGCAAATGTAGAATCGGCCAGGGCACAGGCTCCAGGCAGGTGCTTCCAAAGGAGAGCAATACCCGGTCCGGTTTTAGTTGCTAGGCCGCTAGGCTAGGACTGAATGCGTGACAGTCATAGTCGATATAAACTCCTTAATCACAAGCCTCAGTACAAAGCAAGCAAGCAATGACAAAAAAGAGCAGTACCCCTAGTAAAGTCAGCGGCATAGGCAGCTTCGAAAAGCATAGTGATTCTGATACTTTAGGTACTGCCCCCACACAGTAAGAGTCTATAATAGGGCTACTATTAAGGTCCTAATTACTCAGAAATTATTCAACTATTACTGAGTGGAGGCCGTACCCAAGTGATACTGGCAATTGTCAACCGTCAGCCCATGGCTGCTAGCCCGCACTGACCCACTCGCACATGCTCAGCCACCGCATACCAGCAACCTTCAAGCACACCGCACGACCCGGAAATTGCCTGACTGCAAGGGCACCTGCCTGCTCGTGTGCCCGGGGCTCCTAGCTCATGCTCTGCTAGCCGGCTCCCACGAAAGCTCTGCAACGGGAGAAATGTGGCTGTGATAGTCTATAATCTAGTGTATAGCCTAGTATTAGCCAGTATAAACTATAGACGATAGACTATAGACTAGACTATAGACCATGGCTCTACTTGGAGGCCCTTTTGACTTAGTAAGTCTACTTAGTATCCCCTACAAACCCTATTAGCAACCCCATAACCCACCTTACTAACCCTACTTACTAAGTCAAAAGGGCCTCCAAGTATCGTTCAGGGAAAGGGCGCAGGTCTAACGGTTAATTATTATGACCTATGCCTCGGCCAGGCCTTTACACAAGATTAAGGTCTCACTTTCAGCTTTTCAGCAGGAGCCCAGCTGAGCATCTAAACACATGCAGAAAATCCGAGGAATCCTTGCTTTGTCCCGTTCAACCTACGACAGTAGTTCATGATGCGAGCGGATCTCGGAACCAGGAACCAGTTCTGGAAATCCAGGAATTCATCGACTAAACACCTTGTAGGCTACAACTTCTGGGGTTTAGGCTCGGGATTAGGATTTTAGGGTTCATTATTTTTTCCGAGCACCGCCGCGAGCCGTACCAAGACTATGAGACCGATGCGGGATACTGGGACGAGCTATGTTTCAAGTACCTTCTATTGGGCCTGCAGGATTTCACGAGGGTCCACAAAGATCTGAAGGCTAGCTACATGCTATGTGCTGTTGCTACAACTTCGAAAGCGCAGAGAGGCCGGAAGCTGCTGCTCTGGCACTGGTACTTCTCAGGCCAAGAAAAACGTCGGCGGCAAGGCTGCGATGGCCGCGACAATGCCCTGCACGAAATTGAAGTGGTTGATGGCATTCCCTGCCATCAACCGACAGCAATGCTCGCTCATCTTTTGAGTGGCAGAACTGCATGATTGACGGGAGCAAAGGATGCCCTGGAGACACAATTTCTCCCGTCCGACTAGCAATCGCTTCCGGAGCCGCAGCCAGTGTTTGCTGCTTGTTGTAAAACAGCTGAGTCTGTTCCGGTGCAAACAACAGCGCTCCAAAGATTGTGATATATCAATCGATTGCTCTTCCTGCTTGCCTAGAGGCTGCACGAGGTCGTAGAAGGAAATGATTTGCTGTTCGCGGAGTCCTAGAGCCCCGAACCATGTGTTGCTTGAGTATGCCTGTGCTGCCTCCTGCACTTGGTTCCAGCTGACCTGAATGACTGGATAATGCTCCGGGATACGATACATGAGCAAATCAAACCACGCTAAATTTCACGAGACTTACGATGCAGCTCTGTGACATCGTGTTGCTCGAAGATGCGCTTGTGCAGCGCAACCCAGTGCTGATCCATTGCCTCGACTGCAAACGGACGCGGCGGCTTCAGGCAGCACTCCCCCCGCTCTTGCAGCTCTGCACAGAAGTCTGTGAACTCCTGGGATGCATCATCCATGAGGAAATTGGCCAAGGGAATCTGGGCATACTCCCGCTGAAGGATCGCATCCCAGCACATTTCCACATCTGCCAACAAAGCCTTGGCCTCTGCAAGGCTTCCTGCAGCCTCCACACTGATTCCCTGGAAATGGATCCGATTCCGACTGGTCGGAATTCCCATATGCACTGGATTGACGACCCGGTAAGCGATCAGATAACCGGCATCCTGAAAGTGCTGGAGCACATGGTCCAAATTGGAGCGCTCCTGCTTGTCAGGCTGGTCCTGGAGCCCTCGGACCTTATGCTTCTTATGCCCAGGACAGTAAACGCTCACCTGAGCATCTGTCAACAAAGGTGTTTTGCCCAAGCTACCATCTCCGAGTAGATCCAGCGGGGCTGGTGCTTGAACAGGTATGAGATCCACAACTCGAAGGTCTCCCCTGTTTGTCCCAAGGTTCTGGAGATGCAGTCGAACTTACGCTTCGGGTTCCGGGAAGACCTTACATTGTCGGCTAGCAATCTCCAGAGCAAAGCAAATTGGCAATGTGACAACACAGCAGAAGGTTTCGGGCCCGGACGCATCGCAGCAAACCCAGCAACAGATGCCGCAGGAACTCTGCGGCATCAAACTGAGTTGCCCATCTTTCAAATTATGCACCACAGACTCCAAAGCAGATCTCATGTCATCCAACAGCACGCGAGGGCTCTGAGTGTCAGCAATAAACTGCCGGCATTTCACATCAATGTCTGCGCTGACATCATGCCGTACGACCCGAGCAGCTTGAGCATCCCGGGGTTCCTGCCTGTACAAAGCCGAGGCATAGCAGATCACGTCCTGCCACAGGGTGGCATGGGGAGGGGCCAGCTACACGTTTTCACTGCACGACACTACACGGACTACACTTGCCATGGGAACGAGACACACACTGCACACTTGTCCATCTCATGTCACACAATACAATACAAGTATAGTAAAAAGACAAGTCACATACATACATACATACAATACAAACAATACAGACTACACACCCTTGCCCTACCTTCAGAGCATCCACAACGCCGTCGGTGCCACTACACAAGGAGGTCAAGGAAACCGTATCCTTGCCGGATGCCATCCTCTCACCGAAAGAATGGAAGTCTGTTCGAAAACCAACCGGAAGAGCTGCGATGCACTGCCGGATGATATCATCGAAATTCTGCATCTGCAATCCAACTCTTTCTGTGGCTTTCTTCCATTCATACTGGATCCGCCCTTCGCGGGTGCTGAAGTCGAAGGAGACTTCAGCATCCTTCATCTCGCCATGGGCAGACTCTATGTCGGCGAGGTTCTCGATCTGGGGGTCCTGCGCAGATCGGCCAAATTGAGCTTCGACAAAAGCAAAGCCGGCAAGCCTTGCTCTAAGCAAGTGTTTTCACGGATGAGATGACCGCTGTTCCTCTGCGTCCAAGGACTCTTTGGCGTTCTGCCGTTGCAGCATCATCGAAGCACTGCAAACACGGCTCCGGGGTGCTGCTTCGGGCCTTGCCGCTCGACCTCCTACAAAACTTCTTCCTGAACCACGGAAGGACAGCGGCAGGAAACCATCTTGATTCTTGCAAGTGCCACTGCACGACCAGCAATCCAGCCACCATGCTGCTGTTAATGATGTATTTTAATATCGGTATCAGCAGGCAGGAACATTTCATGAATCCTCGGGCCATCTACAATAAAAAAAATGTGTCTTTACTGACTGCGTATGTATAACTGTATAACTGTATAACTGCATACTGCATACTACTGTTATACAGTTATACTGTTATAAGTTATAAGTTATACTGCTGTTATACTGTACTGTATACTGTATACTGGATATTGTGTATCTGATCTGTATAATGTATACTCTATACTGTATACTGTACGAAAGTTATCACACGGCACCTCTAGGTGTTCTTTACCGCATACCGTATACAGCTCTAAAGTCCAAAGGTTATGATACTGATATTCATAACCTCAACATATTACGTTGAAAAATGAAATCGAATCTCTAGGTCTATAGGTCATAAAACATGATTAATAGTATGAGTTATAAGTTCTAAGACTAGAGACAGCGGCCTCCAAGTTTCGAAACACATAGTCACATAGTGACATACTGTTACTGCATGTATCATCTGGTCTGTATCTGAATAAACAAATCATTTTAGCTATTACGCTCCTTGCATCTATGCAGGGGATCATTTCTTCGCCGTACTCTCGCCAAGATGAGGGACATCATCGCCGATATAAAGTCTGGAGCTATAGGGGCTAGGCCGGGCCGGGGCCAGGGCCCTGGGCATGGCCCTGGAACTGCCGAATCGGGCCAGGGACAGAGCCGGAGCCCGGCCCGGGCCGGGGCCGGGCGGGCTCCGGGCCGATCGATCATTTTTAGTAGGGAAGGCCTGTCCTGGCTTAAAATAGCTTCAAACTGGCTTTATTTCTTTGTGCTGGCTTTTCTGCTCCTGCTTGTGCTCTAGTTTTGTAGATTGTGCTTCCAAATTGTGCTCCTTCTTGTGCTATTTTTTCTGCTCTAGTTTTGTAGATTGTGCTTCCAAATTGTGCTCCTTCTTGTGCTATTTTTTCTGCTCCAGTTTTGTAGATTGTGCTTCCAAATTGTGCTCCTTCTTCTGCTATTTTTCTGCTCTAGTTTTGTAGTTTGTGCTTCCAAATCGTGCTCCTTCTTGTGCTATTTTTTCTGCTCTAGTTTTGTAGTTTGTGCTTCCAAATTGTGCTCCTTCTTGTGCTATTTTTTCTGCTCTAGTTTTATAGATTGTGCTTCCAAATTGTGCTCCTTCTTGTGCTATTTTTTCTGCTCTAGTTTTGTAGTTTGTGCTTCGAAATTGTGCTCACTAGTTCATTGCACGCGCGCCTCGCGCGCCGCTGCATGCCAGCTCTATAAAACACAATTACTCACCCACCAGGAATCTGGTAAATAGTGGTTCTAGTTTTGTAGTTTGTGCTTCCAACTTGTGCTCCTTCTTGTGCTATTTTTTCTGCTCTAGTTTTGTAGTTTGTGCTTCCAAATCGTGCTCCTTCTTGTGCTATTTGTTCTGCTCTAGTTTTGTAGTTTGTGCTTCCAAATTGTGCTCCTTCTTGTGCTATTTTTTCTGCTCCAGTTTTGTAGTTTGTGCTTCCAAATTGTGCTCCTTCTTGTGCTATTTTTTCTGCTCTAGTTTTGTAGTTTGTGCTTCCAAATTGTGCTCCTTCTTGTGCTATTTTTTCTGCTCTAGTTTTGTAGTTTGTGCTTCCAAATTGTGCTCCTTCTTGTGCTATTTTTTCTGCTCTAGTTTTGTAGTTTGTGCTTCCAAATTGTGCTCACTAGTTCATTCCACGCGGGTGGCCTGATGGGCCCGATTAAGCAAAAGCTGGCTTATGAGTGTTTCTGCTCGCGCAGCTCTGGAGTCCAGGTCCGGCCTGGCAGATTACACTGCCTCAGCCGCCTGCTGCAGCTGCCCGGCCTCTCCGTTGCTGGCCGGAGCCAATCCACTCCACAGCACTCGTCTGCCGCTGGGCCCTGACCGAAAAGTGCCTCGGTGATTGACTGTTATTGAGTTATTGATGTGTTGATCCATTGATTGTGTTGAATCAGCTCAAGAATAAGTCATAAAATCCTAGGTTCATAACGATACTTGATGTATAAATCTCAGTACATCAAGATCATTATATACACAACATGCTTACGCACACACACACACACACACACACACACATCACACACAGTCATACACAGTACTGTAGCTCTGATATCGGTGATTATTATGTATTGCCATATTGCTTTTTACATTACCCATGATGACTCATGACACAATTGACACAATGATATGAGACAATGATACAGTCATGCACTGATACACTGATATGAGATGATTCGATGATGATATGATATGAGATGCTACACTGCTACAGATATGATATGGTATACAAGATCGATACCACTACCATAGATCGCAGCCACCTGAACTGATTTCATGTGCCGAAAATCAGACCTGGTTCTACCCAAGTGCTGCCGATGCTTCTGCTTGAATTCGCAATGTTGGGCGATTGGCTATGTCGGCCAGCTGAAGCGCAGGATGCTCGCTTTTGGGCCCCACACCCACACCCCAATGTGTGCTACCGCTACCCCATTCCGAAGCGCATTTTCGGAAACCAGCCCGCCCAGCCCGAGCTGATGCTCATGGGCCCCTTTCCACACCGCCACCGACCCCTACACCATCACCACCGCCTCCGCCAGCACCGCCATTTGTCCTATACCGGCATTAGCACCCAGAGCTTGAACCTCGATGGGATAAGTTCTGCTGACCTGTTCGCGATTCAAACCGGAATGAGTATTACAGAATACAGAGAATACACTCTTCCAAAGCCTCAGCATCTTGTGCACACCGATTAATATATCTGCAGCGAGTTCAGTGTAGGCAAGCAGTAGCTACTCATCTGTCGAACAGGTGGCATGCTGCGGCATGCTATTGGTTCTATATTCAGACGTGGCTGTACCCACCAATTGCACAGCGCCCTTTCCATTCACATACAACTCTGAACGCTTCATTTGGAGTGCAATGTCTCCTGTCCAATGCGGCTCGTCACGCATAGTCGCATCCGCATAGGTTAGATATTCAGATCATTCAGATTTCAAATTTTCATTTTGCCCTGGCACCGCGCATGTATATAATAACTATCGATATCCATCGTCGTGCCTTAAAATTGGTTATGCAGCCAGCTTATCATTCTAGGATTCATTCATATATACATATGTATTGACTGAACTGAATATGATATGGAATGATCTGCTATGGATCTGGAATTAAGAAAAAAATCGCTACGCCGAGGATGCACATGAACCCTGCTGCTATAGCTGCCTTCATAAGGTATGCCGAGTGGAGAAACTCATGTCCGGAGCAACGTGCAGTAGCCTCTTGTTTTCCAGAGGCCCTCGCCCTCGCCTTGCATTTGTTCTCTAGCGTGACAACCCCAGCGTAGCAAGCAAGGCATCGAGTCATCGCCGACATCGCACTGAATCTCCATAATTGAGTGTCACCGGGCTCAAGCCAATCACAGGGCTGCTGGCTGATTGTAAAAATCTGGCAGGCCAAGCCGCAGACTGGCGCGAATCGCGCCTGCGTGCAGTGACAAATCGTACATCAAGTGGTATGAATCTGAGTCTAGAAGTCGGTATCGGCGAGGTATGTATGAGTATGAGTTATGAGTAGGGTCCGGTACATACAATTGGTAGGATTAAGTGGTGCCATGATAGGCTAGGCAGGCTAGGCTGTTTTGGCTACACGGTGTATGCCGTATGCTGCCAAGCTATAGGCTATAGGCTAATTACACAGTGTATGAGGTGTATGCCGTATGCTGCCGAGCTATAGGCAAGAGGCTAATGCGGATGCGGCTATGGCCATGGCTATGCCATGCCTACAATTTTTATTGATACAGATACAGTATGACATGACATAACATAGTAACTGTAATAGTCATAGACATACAGACTGACATACATTACATGACATACTGGATACTGGATGCGAGTCATACAGACGTACAGCCGCCCTGAGAGTGAGAGCCGACTCGGATTGCCCAATCCCCAATGCCAATGCCTCAGAAAATGACTAATTTGCTGGAGAACTGAAATCATCCTACTTCTGAAGCCAAACAAACTCTCATGACTCTGGATCACGGTCCCTGTGCACCTTCGTGCGACCTCTCGTACGCCACATGAGCGCGACTGCCTCTGACCTGCTTTCCCTTGCAAAACAATGCGTAGGTGGCACTGTCCTTCCTGAAGTAAATGGCATATCCAGGTGGCAATGGAAACCTGGGCCGAAAGTACACAGGTCACTGGTCATATGTGAGATAGGCTAGGTTGTTTCGGCCTCCAAGGAGCATGAGGTCATGAGTCATAGAGTCATACAGTCATTGACTCATACTCATACACAGTAATACAGACACAACCCTTCTGCACCCAAAGGCTTACTTAGACCCTACGCCTAGGCCTACACTGCACCACCTTAAAACCGCTGAAGAAGAAAACGAACGGGGACTCATGCCATGGACCATACCGTACCATACATTAGGTACGGCCCCCACTCAGTAATAGTTGAAAAATATTCATAATATAGATATAGTAGGACCTTAATAGTAGCCCGATTATAGACTCTTACTGTATGGGGGCCGTACCTAAACCATACAGACCATACCGTGACCGTACCATACACATACAGACAAACACACGGTCATACACGCACGGTCGTTTCAATCTCCAAGGAGACTTGGCTAACAGGCAACAAGAAGTTCAGTGGTCACGCATCAATGAGTGCAGCAGCATAGGCAGCAAAGCACAGGCCCAGAGCTAGCTAGCAGAGCAGAGCATATAGAGCCGAGCCAGCATAGCCTAGCCTAGTAAGGCCAAGTAGCTTGCCACAGGCTCGCAAAGTGCGTTCCACCAGAGCGAAATCCGTGCTTTGTGTTTTGGGAGCTCTCAAATTTGCATTCTCATTCTGAGCAGGTTGCCGCGGCCCTGCCGGCTGCTCGCGGTCCTGCTGCCGTTCCTCCGCGAGACGGTCCCCTTCCCCAAGCCGCAACTCCGCCTCGATTTCGTCTCCGATGCCGCCTCCATCAGACAATGACTCCTCGTCACTGCCTGGGAACAAAGCATTCAAATCTGGAGCCGGGTCTGTGGAACTGGAGGCAGGGATCTGGGGGCGCTCTGTTGCCGGCTGGAACACGTTGTCAGCTGGCCCTGTTCTGGAAACACCTCGCTGCCGATCATGCTTGAGGAAGTTGGCATCAAAGAAATCAAAGCTTTCGTCAGGGACATCAGTGGAAGAACGTGGTGCCTGCCCCTGCTGCGACTGTCCACAAACATGCAAAACACTTGTGGCTGTATGCTGACTGAGGGAGCTCTGGTTCCAATCCAAAGTCTTTATCACCCAGAACGCAGACGACCAATCTGCATGGGGAGCGGGGTGTGCTGCCAACATCAGTTTTGTAAACTCGAACTGGTTGCACAAGCCATAGTCGTCAAAGCTGCTGTCAATCCCCCGAACCCGTGTCAGATGCAACGCCAATGGCAGCTTTGCATCTCGCATTTTGTAACCAGGAGGCATTTTGCAAGCCAGGACTCCAGTTGGAAACGTCATTGGTGCAAAGAAAAACCTCAGCGGCCGCTTCGTGCCTGAACAAGGCTGAGGGTCCACGCTTTACGAGCTGCAGGGCGGGGTAGGCGAATAGGTCAAAGTCTATGTCACTCACTGTCAATCTCTTATCAATGTCTTGAATTTAAAACTAGCCTGCCAGCGTGAGACGTGCTGGAACCCATTGAAACCGAAACCTCAATTGCCACCACCGTGTGCACGCTAGCTACCACCTGGCCTACCACAAGTCGGACGAAGAAGACTTGTCGCTCTGCAGCTCTCACGCCCTGCTGCTCCAACATCAAGATGGCATCTTGCCTGGGCAACTGCGACACGAGACCTGGCACCAAGGAGATCAAGCGCTTGTCTGCTGCCTTAGCCGCACAAAGGCCAGGATGGGTGTCGAAGCATGCCGGCTTCGGAGCAGGGCATGCCTCAGCATGGTTCCACGTGTCCCAGCCGACAGCGCTGTGGGGTTCCACATTCGTGCCGAGCTTGCTCTTAGCCCCAGCAACCGCAGCATCTCTGCTGTGGTACTTCACTTCACCGCTGTCCATCTTTGCAACATAAGCAACAGCTGCCGGATGGTCAATCTCTCGCAACAAATTCACTCCGGTTTCTTTCTTTCGATACGGCTCCAAAAAGTCACCCAGCAACTCCGGCCTCAAAGCATGCTCACTGCACCCCAAGCCCCACGGGGTGTCATCTTTGCACTTTTCTAGCTCTTCTTCCTCACGGTCTTTTGCAGCCCTCTTTGCCTGCCTTTTGCGGATAACAGAAAGCTGCTGCCGGTTCTTCCAATTTTGCTTCTCTGCTGCAGGCAAGCTTTTCCATTCTGCGAACAGTTCGTCCTTTGTCTTGGGGCCACCCTGGGACATCTTCGTGGATGCATAGAAAAACATGGCATTGCCGCATTGTCGAGGTCTGCTGTGGATGATCCTTCGCTTTTGCACTGCCCTTTTCAATGACGCCCACTCCTTCAGCTTGGCCTTCCGGACCAAACCCTGTCGTCGTGCAAAGCAGTTCTTGGAAGAGTTCGCAAGGACGGCCTGTGCTGCTTGCTGCCAGAACGAACGTGCTTTCGCCCTCCAGCCCCCCGCGAAGGTTCGCTGCATTGCGTGCTGATGTTCTTCTCGGATGGTAACACCCCGGGTTTGCTTCTTGAAGTTCTCAACATGATTTTTCAAAAGGACTGCTGGATCAACAGCCTCATCGCCTGCTCTCTCCAACGACGACAACACATCGTCCTTAACAGGACGGCCCCAGAACGGACTGAGACAACAATCGGGCATGTCCAGGAACTTTTCGGTCAAAATACTTTGGGTTTCCTTGCTACAGTCCTCTCGCACCATATCCAGCAAACGGTACGGAGCATTCTGGAACTTGTAGCCTACACGCCACTTCAGTGCAGCCAGAGCTTTCAACAACTGGCGTGTCATGTACTGGAACATGTCATCGGTACCTCGTGTCTGCGGCCAAAACACGGCCGGCACCTGCAAAACAGTAAGCTCCAGTGGCGCTTCCAAAGCCTTCCAGACATAATCCACAACCCTCAAGCTGCTTGAGTTGATGTCCAGTAAAGTATACTGCTTTGTCTCGTCGATCTGTGGAATCTGAAATGCTTGTGCACCCTTGCATCGCAAACGCCTGCACTTTCTCGGGCGCTCCTCCTTTTGCCGGTTCGGAATATCAAGACCCTCTTTGTCTGCGTCGAACAGTTTGAAGCAAACTCTCATAGGCACATCCAATAGGAAGTTCATACACAAAGTGCACAGCAATGAGAACAATGAAGTTGGATCCTCCAAAAATTTCTTTGCCCTCGATTTGCGCAACGTCATGCTTGCCCGGAAGCCGTCCAAATCGGCAGCAGCAGGCTGCGCCTCAGGCGCTTGGTCCTGCCAACAATGGTGGCAGCGGGGTTGAGGTTTGACTCAAGCGACGAGAGCTTTATACTCATCGAGTCATCATCATATAAAGATCAGGTACAGGCATCATATATGGGCACCAACGGCCATAGGGGTCATAGCCTGGTAGTCATAGTCATCAGTCATGGATCATCGGGTTCGAAACCAAGTCTTTCTATCCTAAGGGGTTCGGATCCAGGATTTATGATTAATTGGACTAGACTATACTTTAGAAGCTGCCCCCACCCTGTAATAGTGACCATAAGGATTATATAGGATTATATTAGGGCCCTATTATACTCCTATTATACCACTATTACAGGGTGGGGGCAGCTCCTAAACTATACTGTACTGGAGGACAGGCATGCATCATGCATCATGCATCACATACTCAGCGACAGAGAAAAACTAGGCAGACTGCGACATGCTGTGACATACCCAACTGGCAAGGATCCAACACGCCGCCAATGGGCCAATGGTACTAGTCTAGCGTATAATTAGTCCGGTCCGTACAGTCCAATGTGAACAGAACTGAGTTATGACTTATGACCCGGAAATAGTCATAGACACACACGCGAGGATTGCGACAACACGACAGGGAAGACTCCTTTGAGCTGGCACGACGAGTAGCTCAAGATATGTGCAACGGATTGGCAAGGTACCTGCAGCCTCGGGCATGCCTCGTGATTGCTACTAGCCTGGCAGGAGGAATGGGTCAAAAAGTGTTGCGTCGATGGGACTTGCCTCCTGACTTAGCGGCAAAACGAACCTGCAGGTCTACGCGTATGCTATGCTGTCTATGTTTAAGTTTAACTATAATTCTAGAATTTCTATAACTATCGATATCGATGATACTACACTAAACGTCCGCGAAACTTGAGATGTAGCCTATAATTAGCTTATTTCACGCTCTTTCCGAAAAGTCTACTTTCCGGGTTGTAGCCAAAACACACGGCTCTGGAACTTTGGAACCAGCTATGGCTATGGCTATAATCCCACCAGAAACCCTCTGCTGGCAATTACTGACGACGATGCTTTGGTTCCGTCCTGCTGCAACGCATCAGAACCCACATAGCTGCACTGGATCGCTTTGTGAATCGTGAGTCCCCTGGCCCACTGCTGCAGAGTGGGGGCTACCTTGGTCCACCTGGAAGGGGTAAAGATATGGTTGCCGCAGTTGAAGATCAGCGAGTCGAGGATTTCCCATGCCTGGGAGAACCGGCAGAGTGGGGGCCTGTCTGGGATTGGAGACTAAAGCCTAAAGCCGACTAAGTCGCAGCTACACTATGGCAGGGCAACACGTTCTTGTAATTGATGGAGTGCAGTGATGATGTGAGGGTTTAGGGTTTAGGGAGGTTTAGGCCCAGCCAGCCCTGAAACTTCAACCTCAACTCAACCATCATATCCAGCAGCCCTGCAGTCCAGATGCTTCGTTGAGAGCGTGCTGACGGCTTGTGTGGCACTGTCTTCCACAACAATAATGGGACCATGTGTTTTCATCCCTCAAATCCCCATTAAAGAAACGCAATGCCCGTCGAACCAGCCTCAAAGTAGCATCATCCACTTCGTCGGGATCCCAAATTCCCGTGAGCAGCCGTGTCAAGTGTTGACGGAATGCCGGGGACGTTGTGGGGCCTTCTGGAGGGAAGGTGTTCTCATGATACTGAAAGCGCTGCTGCAGCAACTGCCTCATGGCCCCGGACGCACTCTTGCGGGTCGCAGAATTTTGATGCAATCTTGATATCGAATACAAGGCAGCACTCACGCTACTCTGCTCCAAATGAAGAAGCAACACTCTCGAGAATTGGTGTGCGAAGCATGGTGTGAAAATTCCGGTGCACACGATGTTGTGCCTGGCTGACAACTGCTGGATATACGCCAGGAACTGAGCTATGCCTTTGCAATTGGCCGATGCCGAATCTCCAACAGCCGAAATAAATATGTACTTGTACGCCTTCGCTACTTCCTGGACAAAACCATCGAAGCTGGAGTCGAAAGCAAAGTCTTCGAAGTTGCTGATGAGTCCCCGAAAAATCTGGCCGGCATCGCAAGAATTGATTTGTCGAGGTGGAAAGACCAGCTCATTAGCTCGACGTTCACCACAAGGGGGGTCCCAAGCCACACACGCAGAACAAACCAGAGAGTTTGCATATTCAGCAGAGCCCTTGGCGTTACAGCCCCCACGTCCAGGCTTGGGATCCGGCCTTAATTGAAAAACTCTTGTATTGTATACTGTATACTGTATGCACTATGTACAGTAGGAGAGACCCCCACTAGACCCATGTTCGCATGCATGCACATGTGCACACACGGAATGCAAACACTTTGCTCATCCACACACCGACCTATGTGCAGCCTACGCACACATGTGCACACACAGAGACACAGAGACACTGATGCAGGCACACGGACACAGACACCGACGCACGAACAGTTGCACGGCATGCGCACAATCGTCCACATGCCCATGCCCATACCATATCCCATATCATGTAGGTAGGCCTATCATGAATCACATAAAACGTGCTTTTGCAGTTACAATAACGCGCCCCACACACACACACACACGTCACTCTTCAAAGGTGCCCTCGACTCCCAAGCATGCTAACCTCCAACTGTGAACGGTGCAGCGTAGCAACATGGATCGGTTTAGGGTTTAGGATTTAGGGTAACATGGATTCAAGATCGCACAGCCTAGCTGCCTAGCTGCTGTGCATCCATGATTGCAATGTCATCGTCTGCAGCTGGCGGCCCTACCGGCTGAGTCTCGGAACTTGCAGCAGTGGCCACAGTATGAGGCTGCCGGGTCTCGTCCCATCCAAAAGTGAAAGCCAGAACCCTGTCCTTCTCAGGAAGAAGAGCACCACCCTGGTGCGCAGCAGCATGTCGGGTTGCAAAGATCGCATCCTTGAAGCGCCTCCAGAGAGCATGCAACTGTGAAGCCAAAGTGATAACAAAGAAAGAAACCCCCGAGACTCGTTCTGTGTTGACATGGAATGACAATCAATGCACCTCTTTTGGGCATCAAGAAATGCAGCGGCTGATACAACCGCAGAGTAATTCTGGCTGTGGCCCTTCGTATCCACAGGCAAGCACGTCAGGCAGCCAGCGTGGCTGTATGCTTCGGCAAGAATCGCGGTAAGCTTCTTTTTGCCATCTCAGCCAGAGACACTCATGAATTGCAACGATTCGATTGCAAGGGAAGCTGAATATATGCAAGCCCCCCCAAGCGCACACTCTGCCAGCACTACCAATGCCACAGCAACGCTTTCAATCTCATGCCCCAAACCGAAATGCGCTGCTCTGACTGGGAGGAAAATGCAACCGTCTATGGCATGTTTAACGCAGACGAGCCGCCTTTCTGAAGATGTTCATACTGATCTGCCACTGCAGTCGCACAGGACTGGATCAACAATTTGTTGTTCAGCTGCCGCTGGCTGTGAGAGCTCGCACGTCCTTTGGAGTCCAATGCCCTTGCTCGGGCAGCGACAGGACTTTGCACATTCGCCGGAAGCGCTCCAGCGAACATGGTAAATCCCAAGGCTCTGCAACTAAACCATTGGCTGCTACACTGCACTGGCTACACTGCACCGATTTAGACATCTAGCATTGTCGCTACGTGCTAGACTCCTAGACTATACTATACTATACTATACTGGACTGTACTGTACTGCACGACTACTAAACCAAGCTGCCGTGACGGTGCCACACTACCTCGCCTACCGTCTGCCTGCTATGAGTTCCGACTTACGGCATTACCGACTCTAATCCAAGCTCGCACAGGACGACACGGGTGACGCGGGACAGCACATAAACCTGACTATTTCACGCAGGTGACAACATACATCACATCAACATCAACGTCAATCATCAATTTCTTACCACACTGATCGAACCATTGTCATAGAGTCAAAGTCAAGTCAGAATCATGACTTGTTGTCATTTGGAATAGACCTAAGTTTCGGAACTAAGCAAACCATAGACTTCAGCAGCCTAGCAGACCTTGGACCTTGCAAGGCGATGGCGACAAGAAGTTTGGGCTGCATTTTGCACCTGTCGTGTGACTGATGCTGCCAAGGCCATGTCGCACAACACATCGGCTGCAACAGGCAATCACTTGGATCATATCACATGTACCACTCATACTGCGTGCATAGGGCATAGGTTGGGCCTCCGCTCTAACACGTTTTCTTTAGACGATATTTACCTGTTAACTTTGGGGCCATTTACCACTTAACTTTCCTGTTAATGGGGGCCTATTTACCACTTAACTTTTCTGTTAATGGGGGCCCATTTACCACTTAACTTTTCTTGTAATGGGGGCCCAATTTCTCACTTAGCTGTTCGGTTAATGGCATCACTTATCACTTGACCTGGGATCTCATAGCATAGGGCTCCAGGCTTCCGAGAATCACCGACGAACCCTGAACAACCCAAACCAGGGCCTCCAACGTCCGGGACAGCGGATTTTGTCGTCATGCGACGTCCCCTGTGCGGCCACGTTTCGGCCAGCCTGCGAGCCTCCTTTCTGAGGCTACTGGATGATCGATGTCGATTCTCGACATTATCGATGCTAATTAATATAGATATACAAAACGAGGGGGTCATTGCTTGGAAAACGGCAAGCCTGCAAGTCTCGGATTCGGAATTCCGAGTATGTATTTACATATTTATTGATTTAGCTACACGGCACCCAAAAACTGAGTCCATTTCATCGCCCTCGTGCCCCATTGTAAATGATTCACTAAATGCAGCAAACACTAAACCGTTAAACCGTAACCGTAAACCTAAGCGCCTAAGCCGAAATCGAAACCTAAAGTCCGAAGCCTAAAGCTTACGAAAGCCGTAATCGCAATAATTATGGAATCATGGGCCCAGTATTTTGTGATTATGGTCTTGCGATCTAAGAAATCGTGGGAGTTATGGGCCTATGGGCTGCGGCTATGGGCTATGGGCTATGGGCCAAAACCTCGTACCGAGGAGCCCCGGCCAACACCATCACCACGACAACCAACAACAACAACAAGAACAACAACACACCACCATGACGACGACGATGCAACACCATCACCACGACAACCAACAACAACAACAACAACAACAACAACAACAACAACACACCACCATGACGACGACGATGACGGTAACAAAGGCCACGGCAGCAACAATAGCAGCATCATCATACTCATCATCGTCATCGCCATCATCATAATCATAATTATTTATCTTATCTTTATTTCGGGTATGGACGAGATGATTTGTTTCAGTATTTGATGTGATGATGATGACGATGGCCATTGTTATTGTTATTCGTGGTATTGATATTGCTTGCGGCTCGCAAACGGTCGGTGCCCCGTGCACCTGAAGCAATGTGGCCCTGCGGCCCCGCCCCATTCGCCTAACAGCTGACATCACTTGCCACCGCCTTTCATGGCGGAGACTTTTTTCAACAACATGGGTTCGACGGCTATGCCCTTCTTAGCCAGGATATTTTGGCATCGGCCCACCAGTCCGATACGAGTTTCTCCCGGCAGCAAGTCCCTACTCAAGGCCTGCCCAAGTGTCATGGAGCCGTTCACATAACGGGCCGTGGCCATGGAAATCTTGGTGGTCTGCTTGTCCTTGTCCACTGAGCCATCCATCGCATGAAACTTCTGCACGTCGTCTTGGAGGGCCGAGATCAATGTAGCCGTCGACTCGGACATCCATTGAGGCACCTTCAAATTCTTCATCCGGGAAAGGATGCTTGCGACCTCTGGCAAGAAGCGCTCTGCTTTGGCACAGGACAGAACAATTCCTTGCATGTTAGGATCGGTGCATAGGGCGAGCATGCTCTGCTTGTCCAAAACGTCCGACTTGAAGATCGTGTCAAGGTCGTTCTTGGCGGTGAGATCCTGGTAGAGGGTTAGCACAGCACCCTGCATGCTCGCGAAATCGGCGCCGACAGCCGCAATGAATTCGGAGGCTGCTGCGGCGGTGACCGTCTGCATGGCCTTGTAGAACGCCGTGACACTATCCATGTCACCAGTGATGCTGCAAGCCTGATCGAACATTTCATCAAATCGCCCGGTGACCTGAGCAAGTTTCTCGAACACAACCTGGCAACCAATCAGCCTAGACATCTTCGTCTCCCACTCTGGGGACGACCCCTTCGGTGCCGACACGGATGCATGCAACATCTCCCTGAACAAGAGCACCTTATCGTCCTGACACACCTTCTCGTGGCTCAGGATGACCATCACATACTTTGCGATGCGAAGCAAGGCACCAGCCACACAAATATATGCGGCATGCACATGCTTAGACTCCCCACCCTCCCCAGGCAACAACACTCGCCGGGTGCCCATATGCTTGATGTAGGTGTTGAAAGCGAAGAACCAATCGAGCTCGGCCTCATCGGCATTGACGGCCTTGACATCGAAGGCTCCGAGGACATCCTCCCGGAGGGTGATGCGAACCGCCTCCACAGTCATGTCGGGCTCGGAAAGCTTGTTCAAGAACTTCACAAACGTGGAACCGACTTGACCGAGCCAACTGGTGAGGCATGCTTGCATAGCATCGAGCATTTGCTGGAAGGACGTCTCAAGGAAGGGAGCGGTGTTTGCCAAGAGATCTCGGGCCTCCTTGTCCTGGAGCTTGGTGTAGAATTCCGTGACCGCAGGCTGCGAGAGCAGATCCTCATTGAAATCCTTGGTCAGCATCTTCACAATGAGTGCGAAGCCATCCTTAAGCAAGCACATAAAGGCGGCCACGACAGCTAGGCGCCGCTCAAAAGCCTCGCCAGAAGCCTTTCCGAGGAGCTTACAAAGCGGAATTTTGCCCAAGGGAAGATATGCTACCATGCAAGTGATCATTTCGTACAACTTGTGGGAGTCCTCGCCCAAGGCACCTTTAGTCATTGCCGCCATCAATGGTGTCATGGAATCACTGAACTTACTTGTGTATCTCTGTGAAATCAGAACCTCCAGCGAAGACGACAATGCTGTAATCTTACTTTCGATGACTGTCAAAGGTTCCACAGAACGATCCTGCAGATCCTTGCTCGCTTTCTCCTTGAAGCATGCAAGCTTGGAAACCATATCCACGATCTTATGCTGTTGAGGAACGACCACCTCCACCTCGCCATCCTTCGTCTTGAGGAGGCTCTCTGGGTTCAGGGCTTTCAAACTTTGAGCAATCTCGAGGGCGGATTCAAGCTCCATGGAAAGAAGAACGTCTGCACGATGCTGTTGCACTCCCTGTGAGACACGAGCACAAATCTCACTCCCGATCGGGCTCATGGCGATCGCGGCATAGAAGACTCCTGTCTTAACCTTCAGCAAACCGGTTCTAGTAGCTTCCAGCTGCTCGCAAGCAGCAGCTTCCTTGAAAACCGGGGTAGTGTTCACTGCGGCGGTCACGAGGCTAAACAGTTTCGCCATCTCGTCGACGATGCTATTCTTCGCCTCGGTTAACTGGGAGCACAAAGACGAGCTTTGCCAAACCTTGAAGAAGTCGTTTAGCTTGCCGATCGTGCCGTTCAAGACTTCCTCTCGTTTTGGGCCAAGTTTCTGGTCCTCGGTTCCGTCCTTCGTCACAGGCGGAACGGGTGTCATAAACAACTGGGTCAGGCAGGCGACCAAGCATGTGACCTGGAAATCGCGAACATCATCTGGAACTGAAACGGGTGCGGATGGATTGGAGGGGTCCTCGGCAGGCATGACGGCGGCGATACCATTGGGAAACTTTTCCTGTGCAGTTGGATCCAGGAATGCAATCACCTTGTCATAGCTGCCCGCCTGCATGAGCTCCTCTGCTGATCTGCGACATATTGCGCTCGTGATGCTGCGGGGTAGCTTGACTGAAGCCTGCTCCTCCAAGCTTCTTGCACGTGACGACAACGTGTCTGGAGTAGCTTCTTGGTCCGCCAGGGCCTCGATGAAGTCGCAAGCCAGCTCCACCAATCGAAAGGAATCCTTCAAGTTGTCCCACACCTTGGCGGCACGGCATTCAGGTCCTAGGGTTCGCACGGCATCCATGTACATGGTCGTGAACTCGTCCGTGAGTCTTTGCTGGATCCTTTCTTTAAGCTTGACGACTTTGTTGAGCTCCAGCTTGGTGTTCGGGTCTTGCAGCGCCGCCTTGAAGTGCTCAGCCTGAAGGCATATTTGTTCGGACCGCTCTAGCTCTCTGACTTCGTTGCCCCGTTTCTTCGAAGCCCTGGGCAATGTCAGCAGTGAGCCGAGACTGGACAAGGAGGTATTGCCAGTGCCAGGGTTGCCGAAGCCACCGAGGGTGCTTGGAGTAGCCGTAAGAGACGATGAAGATGGGGTGCCTGCGGGGTTCGATAGGTCGGATGGGCCGCCGATGTTACCGCCGGAAGTGTTGGGCAAGCTATCTCGTCCGCGAGTGCGATTTCGCTTGTTCTTGGCATTCTTGGGCTTGTCCTCGTCCGAATCCGAATCTTTTGCGGCCTTCGCACCTGAAACGATGCAATATTTTGGTTCTATTTTTTGCGAAGGGGTTTGGGATGTTTGGGGAAAACCTATTTCCTAGCCTGGCCGGTACTGCCTGTGTCGATGGCACTTACACCGATGCTGATACTGTCTGCACCATTTCAATACATCGTCTATAAAATCAGAATATACCGTACACTATGACGATGACTCGACTGTGACCCTATGACTATGACTACGAGAAGCGGTACTGCCGATGTCGTTGCCACCTACACCGATGCCGATACAGTCTGCAGCCCACCTCCCCACCCAGGCGGGTGCTTAAGCAAAACCACTTAGCACCATTTCAATCTACCCTCTACAAAGTGTATACCGCACACTATGACTATGACAGGCGGGTGCTTAAGCAAAACCACTTAGCACCATTTCAATACACCGACACCGTCTATAAAGTGTATACCGTACACTATGACAGGCGGGTGCTTAAGCAAAACCACTTAGCACAATTTCAATACACCGTCTATAAAGTGTATAAGCAAAACCACTTAGCACCATTTCAATACACAGTCTATAAAAGTGTATACCGTACACTGACAGGCGGGTGCTTAAGCAAAACCACTTAGCTATGACTCTGACCCTATGCCTATGCCTATGGCCTATGACTCACTATTCCGACTATACCGACTTTACCGTACATACCGGACTATACCGACTATACCGCAACGTAGGGCAAGCTCGTGGCCGTAAGTTTAGTTTGTTGAACCTTTTTGGTGGGCGAGGAAGCTAATGCGGGGATGCTTCTGGGAGGATCCTAGCCATACATAAAAGTGCGAGAAGACTGTAGGCAATACTTAACATGATTATTCCGGAAAGGAATGCCTTCGGTCATGCAGGTGGCAAAGAGCCCAAACCCTGGAGGCAATACTTAACATGATTATTTCGCTTTGTATGCCTTCGGTCATGTAGGTCGCAAAGAGACCAAGGCCTGGAGGCAATACTTAACATGATTATTTCGGCTTGTATGCCTTCGGTCATGCAGGTGCCAAGAGCCAAAGGCCTGGAAGATTATTTCGGTTTGCATGCCTTCGGTCATGCAGGTGCCAAGAGCCAAAGGCCTGGAGGCAATACTTAACATGATTATTTCGGTTTGCATGCCTTCGGTCATGCAGGTGCCAAGAGCCAAAGGCCTGGAGGCAATACTTAACATGATTATTTCGGTTTGCATGCCTTCGGTCATGCAGGTGCCAAGAGCCAAAGGCCTGGAGGCAATACTTAACATGATTATTTCGGTTTGCATGCCTTCGGTCATGCAGGTGCCAAGAGCCAAAGGCCTGGAGGCAATACTTAACATGATTATTTCGGTTTGTATGCCTTCGGTCATTTGGGGAATCAATGCCTCCGATGCTGCTATCACCCCACAAGATTGCCGCCATCTCGTCATCGCTGTCCGTGCTGCCCTTCGCCTTGATCTTGAGCTGCATGTCGTGGCCTTCGATCGACGACGCCGCAGACGAGATAGCCACAGATCTTTGCATTGAAGCGAAAGCAGAGGAGGAATCATCCCGATCCAACTCATCAGCATCCGCCACAACTGTTGTAATCCGTGCCTTTTTCGCAGATTGAGTGGCTACCTCGATCGCCCCGACCACGAATTCGTGGAGAATCGCACCTTTCACTTGCTTGCCCATGTGGGGAATGGACTGAAGTTTCTTTGGCACTGGCTTTTGATGGGCTTTCAGCAGGCTGACGGGCCAAAGGTACCCCATCACCTGCCGCGTTTCGAGCGACGACTCGTTCACAGCCTCGGCGGTCGAAGAGCCTGCACCTCGAGCTCGGCGCCCCCCCCTCCTTCTCGATTCCTCCCAAGGATTCAAACGGCCCATGTACTCCTTGTGGTTCTCCTCATTATCACAATGCTGATAGCGCTCCTCCGTGGACATGTTGCGATAGGGATCCTCGTACATCATGAAGTTGAAACAAGGTTTGCACTGTGCAGCTCCAGCTGCACGTCGCTTCAACAGATTTTCAGGCTGCGGATCAGCCACACATGGGTTCAATGTTGTTTTGAACGAACGATGGCAGGTCCGGCATGTCTCGGGCCCACTTTTCGAAGCCATGTCGCTGCAAAGGAGAGGCCTACGGAGGCAAGCAAAGTCAGCTGTTAAGCCTCGGCGATTCACGACAATTCAGTACGACCAGCTGCCTGCATGTCACAGCTCCGGGCTCGGATCGAGCTTTTGAATCTTGCGACTCGTCATTGCACACACATCACATTACCATTATCACACAAAGCATTAGAATTAGTCCCTGCTGCATCGCTTCGCTGCACGACTGGGCTTGTGGACCGCTGGACTTGGGAGATCGGAATCTTAATACAGTACGTGTAGTCAAATCAGCACAACAAGGAGTATTATTACTATAGACTCTAGACGATAGACTATGACTATAGACTACAGGCTCCAGACGCAGCAAAAGAAAAGAGCAGCGGTAGGCAGTAGTAGGTAATGATCATGATAATAATCGGCCGGCTTGTCTGAAGACTCTGTACAAGACAGGCTAGCACAACTTGACGAACCTGGATCAGATGAAATCACTGACGACTTCAGCGGGCAGACGAGGAAGACAGCTCCCAAGCGCCTCCTGCCTCCACATCGGATTCTCGGGCGAGCAGCGATCCCAATGCCGTCGAAGCACCAGCATGACCATTGGAAGGAAGAAGGGCCTGAAGAGCTGCATCTTGTTGGCGGCGAGATTCATTGTCATCACCCCTTCGAAGTCGAGAACGGCTTCTGCTCGTCCGTATTCCCTGCATCTGCTTTCCACTGGTGAACATGGTCATGTACTCCGCGAAGAAGGTCGAAAATGGCACGGTCTCAATGCCATGCAGCTCATTTTCGCATCGCATCCGAGTCCACACGAGCCTGCACTCGGCCTTCAAGGCGACACCCGGGCTTCGTGCACACAAGTGCTCCTCCAAAGCTGGAGGCCGTGGCGGGCTGCGATCGCGACGTTCTCCAAGGACTAGAGTTTCCTGGCTATCGGCACGACGATGCGACATGAGAATCCGCACAGACTGGGGTCATGGAAAGGGCCGGGAGCAGCTAGCAGAGCCTCCACAAAAACAACGGCTTTTGTGCACAAGTACCACTTCCGAGGAGCTCCGGGGCCCATTTTTGGGTCGGGAGTTACCACTTACGAGGGGCCAGTTAACTGGTAACTCCGGGCCAGGAAAGGGGGTGGTAAATCCGAGCTCTAGTAGGGGGTTACCAATTAATTTGTGCACCCCCACTTACCACCTAACCCGGCCCCTTAACTGGTAACTGGCTGCGACGAAACGAGGCAAAAAGGAGCCCCTGGAGCTCCCGGGGCACACCAGATTTTCAGGCTTCGGGGACATTATTCCAACCATGCACAGCAAGTCGCTAACATGAGACACAGCACATGAACCTGGCATCGAGTGCTACTTTGCAAAGCTGCCTGGCCGACGACTCAACTGGACAGCTCTACGACTATTACACGGTAGCTACACAGACGTGAATGGCCTGCTCGATGTGACTTCTCATTACATACAGTAATACCAGTATACAGTATGATACAGTATATAAGGTGTATTGATTTAATTTTCTTATATTTCATGAATTTATAGATTATAAGTTACAAGTTTATAGCTATAATAGATGATGGCCAAAATCCTGCAGTACCTTGGCAGCCCTGTGTACTGTATAGTCTAGTACAGTATAGTCTGTATAGTGTGTATAAAGCTGAACATAAGTTATACTGCGGTAGTTAAGTTATAGTTATCTAGATATAAGTTGTAAGTTATAAATAGTCTCTATAGTACCTTTGAAGTTGGCACTGCAGGATCTTGTCCATCCATCAATAATTAGAGTCAAAGTGTAAAGCTAAGATATGAAGACTCATCACTCGCTGTCGTCAGTCACTGCCCAGTCCCTCGATTTGTCTCGGAAGGCACCAGTCGTCGCATCAGCCTCGAACTTTCATACCGACCGACCGCTTCAATTCCGAAGCAAGACGGGCATGACTTTCGGCTGTCTCCTTAGGAGCGACAGCGAGCCATTCCAAAATGAGGTCGGAATGTGCAGTTCCGCCGGTAACCCAGCATTCGCATCTTGTGTGCTTTTTGCAAAGAGCTCTCAAGCTTTCTTGCCCATTCGTTGTCTTGGTAAGCTTTTTCACCAAGCCGAGCGGCTCCACTTTCCCATTCAAACATCTACGCACGGAACAAAAATCAGTACCGGTGCCACCGAACATCACCTCGATCTTGGCCCCGTCTTCATCCATCTTGAGAAGCTGCCAAGTCTGATGTGGACCAGAGCTCTGTGCACCAGCTCGAGTCAGCGGCGGGACTGCTGATGAAGAAGCTGAAGAACTCGAAGCGGCTGGAGTCGACAGTCGCCGTGCCGTCGTCGGGGATGTCGTAGTGGCTGCTGGCAGAAAGTCATCACCTCTCGAATCTGGATTTTGCTTGCAATCGCCCTCATCGAAGATGTCGCTATCTGAATCCTGTGCTGCTCGCTCATCCATCCAACTGTTGTTGGCAATCTCTGTCCCGGTGGCCGTGCACGTCTCGATAGCTCTCTTGAGCTCAGCGATGTTGTCGGCACCGAGGATGCCCTGCAGGTCTGGGTCGTCCAAAATATCCTGGAGAGTCTTATGAGACGGGCGCCGACGGTAATGTCAGTAATTATGTCAATATGACAGGACAATTCTTTAATTTCAACAACAACAACAACAGCAGTATTTATAATTCATAATTTGTATAATGCACTGTATAGGCATAGGTCTAATTATAAATTACAATTATAAATTATAAGTTATAATTATAATTTAGCAACTTAAGATAGAATTGTCCGGTCATATTGACTACTGACAATAGATAATAATTTAGATAATAGATGATGTGTGTCACGTACCATACCGGACCGGTGGACTACACCGTCTGTCTACCTTGACCCTCCCGCAGAAACCGCAGAAAAAGCGACTGCAAGGAATAACAACTCATGAAAACCGCCCAAAACCCTCCTAGGAAAGGCTTGGCCCTTATGAAAACCGCCCAAAACCCTCCTGGGAAAGGCCTGGCCCAAGCCCGACACCAGCAAATCCCAACAGAAACCTTCGAAAGTGCTCTATGTTGCCTACTGGGGACCCAGCACCTGTCATCCTCGCTACGATTCCCTGGCCGGTCCTGATGCGGGGCAAAACTCCCTCAAAGCAAACCCCCTCTCCCGGCCCGGGAGAGGGGGTTTGCTTTGAGGCATTCTTGGGGCCACAGCACCACTAGCAAAGTAAAGCAGCCTACGGCGCCGACCGAGCAACCTGAAGCCTCAATCGCAAAACCCGGCCCCGTTCGGTCCCCTCGAATTCTAGTGCCCAGGATCCCTCAAACTCTGACTCTAGACAAACAGACCAAGCCATAGCCTAGCCACATCACATAGTCACATAGCCTAGCCGATCGCGGAACTATTCAAAACCCGACACTGAAGAACCACAAATCCATGCCCGAACCCCGCATAAACTCTATGTCAAAAGCGGCGAAATAGTGCAAACAAAGATCATTCTCTGGAGCAGGCGGAGCCTCAAGCCTTTCAGAGACAGGTTGCGATTTCTTCCGGCGCTTTGCAGGTGCCTGGGTTGGACCTGTATCAGCATCATTGTCATCCAACAAAGCAAGGAAATCCATATCGCTGCCGGCAGAAGGGCCCGCATCATCCCGGCCAGCCCCCGCCCCGTCAAACATTGGATCTGCTGCTTCGTGCACATCAGAACCATGCCCTACAGATACCAAGACTCTTTGGAAATTCGCATCGAAACCTACGACACGGACACGCCTGGGAGTACAATCTTCGTATAGAAGTCTATTGATCACGACTTGCCCGGGGAAAAGACCAGGATGATCATCGAACACACTGAGCAAGTGGAAGGCGAAAGAGTCGGAGACGAACATTCTCAAGCGGCCAACGGCGGGCTCGTCGGGAGGGGCTGGCAAATATTCCTTCTTACACTGCACATGAGGCTCGAAGCAGAGGTCAAGATAAAGGCCGTCGAATCTGTGCATTCCCTCTCCAATTTGGCCACAATCGGCCACTTCTGCGAGCACAAAAGTCTGTTCTGGTTTCAAAGCTCCCGCTCTGGCGGATACGGCAGAAACCCAAGCAAATTGGCGAACCACATGGCGCCTCGTGCTCGATAACACCTCAAAGGACAGCAACACATCTGATCGCACAACTTCCATCGGAGAACCGAGCTGCTTCACGATCTGCAAGAAGGACTGGAGCAAATTGACGTGCAATGCAATACCTGGGCGAAGCAGGGACGGCCGAGAAATGCTTGAAGTTCGGGTTTGGCGGTTTGGGGTCTCATTGGTCCACTGCTTGGTTAATCTACGGGGCTCGTCTTAAGCTGAGCCTGCTTTAGGCTTCGGCTTAGGCTTCGGCGGCTTCGGGGGTAATTTCGCTTAATGTGGGGCTTAGGAGCTTGGGGGCTTGATTCACTTGGACTGCTGTTGTCAACTCTCGGGCTTAGGTTCTAGTTCTGAAGGTATTTAGGCGCTGAGGATAGCCACGACGATCGATGCAATATGGGGACGACCATCCCTATGATTCTGTGATCATCTCCCCAAACATCCCTCCAAGCATCCCCCCAACCATGCCACAACCCCATGAATACAATAGTTTAGGAGTTTCGCTTGCTTAAAAGTTAAAAGGAACTCAATGTCAATGACTTGGGCTCAGATATCGGTGACATAAACGACACTATTTCCGGGATTCGGGCTTCGACGACTAAGGACTAAGGCTTAAGGCTTAAGCTGCGAACTGAAGCTGCTTAAGCTATTTTCGGCGACCAGTTTCCAACAAAGCATAAGATAATGACAAGATTCGTTCGTCCTCACCGGTATGCCGGCACTGGCACCCGCAATAACTCTCATAGACGACCCTGTCTGGGAAAAGGTCCGAATCTGGCGGGCGGGCCAGCCTTTCCATTTCCTGGTCGAAATGACGTTCGGCCTGCCTCGCCGAAATCCCCTTCTGCCGCTGCACTTCAGCTATTCGACTCAGGGATGCTTCTGAAACAGGGTACCCGTGTTTGCCGAAGTTGGACGTGCGGGGCTCGTTCTTAGGAAACGGGGACAGCAATGCTTTCAAATCTGCGGTTTCCAAATGATACTGGAAAGGCACTGCATTCAACAGCTTTGGTGTGCAACAAGAATGGTAATGCTGCTGGCACAAGTTCATTCCTGTGCCTCGTTTGTCAACAGTAGCATCTGAAGTTGCACGGCGGTTTTGTCGCCTTTGGGAAGCTGCAGCTTCCCCACTAGAAGCAGCCATTGCAGTGTACACTTGCTTCTGCTCATCCGACAGCTCCCTCCAAGCCGCACGGACTTCATCCCATACTGCTTTCGTAGCCGGATTGACGGCTTCGGACATGCGACGTCTGTGCAGCCAATCCTTGCGAAACAGCTCTAATGCTGATTGGCCCTTCGGTCTTCGCTTTGTCATATCTACGACAGTGGCATCTTTCCCGACATCTTCGATATGTCCAGATTCATCCTTGTCCTTGCTGGGCCAAGTTTTTTGCCGAGCCTGACGTGCAACCAAATGCGAGTCCGAATTTACAAATTTCGCAGCGATGGTGCTAAAGCCGCTCTCCGCATTGGAGCGATTTGCCGCATGTTTGACTTCCACGTCAGCGATGCTCAACTGCAATGTCGCAGCAAACCAAGCAAATATCTTCTTCCAGCGGGATGTCTGAAGCTCTTCTGCTGTGACATGTCTCGTTTTGAGGGCCCGGGCCAAACCTGGGGGGACACAGCACCATGATTTACGCCTCCAAGAAGAAAGGAACGAAGACAACACCTGAGGATCAGCCTGCTCGTCTCCAACGATGGCAACAAGAAAGGACTCCGAATGCAGATACTCGTAGTGCCGACGAAACATCCAACAAGAGGCGAACAACATGGTCCTGCGAATCTCGCGGACTCGGTTCGGCTCGCACCTACAGAAGCGATCGTAACTATCGTACCCCGAAGTAGTCCACAACAAGCGGACCCGCCCAGACCCACTCTCCGAAGCAAGCAAGGCACTGCAGTGTTGTAGAAGGCTCGTCAAAACACTGTTGCTCGGATCCAACAAACAGTATAAAGGTGGCCTTTCACCGGGGCTCAATGAGTGGCCCAAGCAACTCAGCCAGTACCACGTCAGAACACGATTCGGTTCCAGCGCCACTGCCAAAAGACCCACAGCCCATTTTTCATGTGTGTTCTGCAGGAACGACATCGAACTTTGAAACCGGCGGCCATTCACTGCATGAAACGACAAGGCTTCAACCAATCGAGGATCTGTTCCAGCTTCGCTATCCGGGAACTCCTGGAACACCATCTCCGAGAATGCACTCCGGAATGCATGTTCGAGCCAATTGTGCACTACTGTGCCCGCTAGGCAGAAATCCAAAGGCGAATGTAGTTTTGTCCATTTGCTGGGAGATGGAACACCGGGCATCGCATGCACAAACAGATCAAGTAGGGTGTCACTACACTTCTTCACGGCAGCGGCCCTGTCCGCACAGTGACGATGGCCAGGCGGAATGTTGGGACAAGAACACACATGACAAGGACCGTCTGCCACATTACCATTCCACATATCCAGAAAAGCAGCCGCCTTACGATCGAAACTTGACTCGTCCTCGTCCTCATCGACTCGTGGCCGGTCATCTTCAGCCTTCGCACTCTGCTTTTCAAGCTTCTTCCACATGCGAAGATAGGCTATCAACTCTTGGAGGGCTGGGTGTGGCTGCACGTGCTCTTGAAGATTGCTGGCGGGAACTTCAGGCCGAAATCTCAGGTTCTCACCCACCCAATTTCTAATCGCCTGTCTGATCCGGAGCCAGTAGCCCAGATTGCGGATAAAAATTGTCATGCCGTAAACCCTGTTGAGCAGGGTGGCACTGACTGTCCCGAGGATGGCAGCACTATTCAACTGCACTGCATGGTTCATGCACCTGCAATGGGCCAACAAAAGCGGGTGACCCGCAGAACCAGAAGAACCACGTCCAAGATGTGTTGTTTTCGCCTGTTGGATCAAATGTGCGATCAATCGGTTGTTGCTGGATGCCCCGTCTGTCTCTGATAAGTCCATGTTTTCTTCAGCTTGTTGTCGTAAAAGACCCAGCAAACCGTTGAGACACTTGTATGCAGGATGATACGAAAGGGCATAGTATTGGTGCTCTGCTCCCGTCGCTAGAAGGCTCACCGGGGGTACAATCAACCGAACAACCATATTAGAGCCATCTTCCCAAACAAGGACTATTCTTATGCGTACCACCATGACCTGCCAGCTACTTCTCACTCGCTGCGAAGACTTGTCTGCATTCATCGTGCACAGAAGCTGCGTCTCGTCCCATTTGATATGTTTCAAGAAAAAAAGCGGTGGCTTCGATGTGCACAGCGACACGAGTCTCGCAACGAAAAGCGCCTGCTGATTCATAAAGGCAGAGGCAACCGCGATTTGCATGTGCTTGACAGTGGACCTACTCACGTCCAAATGTTCAGCAAGAAAAGAATTGCAACGAATCCTTCCGAATGAAGCCGTCAAGAACTGTCCCCACGCCAGTCTGCGCCTGAAACGATTG